>OX335789.1:14601386-14823886 GCA_946896805.1 Scutellaria galericulata
AGAGCAGAAATGAGTTCTCTATTTTTCGGTTTATTTTATATGCATGGGCGAATATTCTCCCACCCTTTGCTAGAGACACCCAAATATTTTAATATTTCAATTAAAAATTTTAAAAAATAAAAATGTTCAAATAAAAATATTTCAATTACCCTTTATGAGGAAAAAAAAAAGAAAAAAACAATGTTTAACCTATGGGAATTGGTATATGTATTATGGTGGAGTTAAACACACTCCAAAATTTACTAAATGCATCTCTTTTTTTTTTTTTGAAAAATGAAAAGTACAAAAATATATTTTTTAAGGGTACTGTGTTAAATATTTTTGCGTGTGTACATAATCTCATGGTCTCACCTGTGAAATATTCGTATTTGCAATCTTCATATATATAAAAAATAAGACCATTAGAGATATATGATAACCCACAATGTGTTATTTTCTTTGTTTTTAATTTTTTTATATATATTAAAAATATAGAGTTTAGAAAATGCAATGATTATGAAATGGTGGACTATTAAACGACTTTCGATGTAAGAAATATAAGAAAAATAGCAAGCTTTCAATATAAAATATTTCAAAATCTTAGATAAATTTTGAAAAAAAAAATACTAATAAAAATATAAACTAAATATATAATTAAAATGTTTAAAAATTTTAAATTTATTGTCCTCTAAAAATCAATAATAAAATATACAACTTAATAATAATAAATATCAATAAGGTTACAATATTGAATCTAAAATTTTAAAATCAACAAATAAAAGTTTTAAAATATTTTTTTATATATAAATTATTATTTATTCACACATATCAAAAATTGTTTATTTCAATAGTTAAATAATACATTATCAAAATTACATTATATTAGTGGATGTCCTGTGCATTTGTAATTATCCGCTTAAAAACTTGAAAATATTCGTACTTTGTTTTTATTCACCTCCTCATCACATTCACAATATGAATTTTCAATCTTATATTAGCCAAAATTAATTACTTGTATCATATTGCAAATATTAATGCACCGAAACTTTTTGAGAAATGTTTTAAATAAGAACTGGTTTCACAACAGAAGGTGTGCATACTTGATGAAGTCATTGTCTGAAATTCTGAATCTAATACATGCATTTTCTTTAACAATTGATAATTATTTACTCAAATTGTTGTGTAGGTCTTCAATGGCTTGTAATTTCCTTCAACAATTGATAATTATTCACTCAAACTGTTGCAGTAAATTACTTATGAAAAATAGATAAGTTGTCTACAACAACTTTAGCTATCAAAAGCACAAATATGCTGAAGAAACTATGACCATACTAAAAGAAGTGAAAAAATTTCAATCATTCAAATATATAATCTCTTGAATTAGTAATCATCCTCACCTTTTTTTCCAAGTTTTCTTGCCACGGGTATGCCTAAGCACCACGTAGAGAAACAAAGATGTTTTCCTGAGATTTTTCTACATTATATATAGTAAATATACACATAAATAAGTAGTCTTATAACCTTAACAAATCCAAAACATGCATTATAATTAAGTGTTCGTTGTTGCTCCATAATACTTCTTTCTTCACAACACAACGTAGGATATCTAGGGTTCTTTTACTTTATATTAAGTTTGAAACTTTGTAGAAGAAGTGTAATGGACATAAGACGGAAAATTTTCATTTTGGAGTGTGTTTATATATTATTTTAGGTTTGGAAAATGTGATTTATTTTATTTTATTATTAGATAAATGAAATAGTAAGAGTATTAATGTTTTTAATATATATTTATTTTCGGTAGGACTGTTACCATACCTACTGTGGACACATATTAATATGTCCACAGCTGGTATGTCAAAATCCAAAATAAAAATGCAAATTATTATATTTAAAGGCAAAAACTTTTGTGTACAAGGTGCACAGATCCGTGCACCACAATTCCGTGCACCACAATTTGGTGAGTGAGCAACCCAACCCACAATATATATTCTCCAACCCATTAACTTGTCCAGCCCTACAATATATATTTTTCAACCCACCCAAACAACAATAGATCTTCTGTCGCCTCACTCTCATCCAAGAATGGAGAGTAGTCCTTTTTTTCGCCTCACTCTCATAAAAAAACAGATCCTCCCTCGCCCTAAACTGCCGTCGAAACAATCAACGCCACCAGAACATTCACTCCGACGTCGAAACAATCAACGCCACCAGAATATTCACTCCGACGTGGGTGAGCACCAACACGTGAATTGAGCGATTCTCTCTTTTTTTCTTTTTGTATTTTTTGATATGATTTTTTCAATCCTTAAATTGATTAAATTAGTTTGTTTGCGATAAGGATTACAGGCTCCCTCTTCTGAAATTAGTTTTGGAAAATTACTGGCAGAATTGAACCTTTATCTTAAGCCACCACTGAGCAAACTCTTCTGCATATTTTTATAACAGTATTACTATATATAATATAATAGTATTACCTAATTATGTATAACAATATTAGTATAACAGTTATCAATAAAGCCTATATAATTAAACTACACTGGTCATTATAGATTACATTGACATGAAAATAACATAACAGTATTACCTTATATTATATAACAGTATTAGTGTTGGACCTTCAAGCACTTACCGCTACACCAAAAGGATATCCTATAGGTATAAGACGCAACTTTAATGTCTTATACTTGTGTAGCTTTGCGCTCACAGATTCGAACCTGGCAGAGCCGCGCCTCGTGCCTATTTAAGCTCCGACCCAAGGCAGGATGCTGGGAAAATTCCCAACAATTACCTAATGAAGTATAATAGTATTAGTACAACATTTATTAAGAAAACTTATATAACTAAATTGTATTAGTTATTAAATATTACTTTAACATGAAAATAACATAACAATATTACTTTATATAATATAACAGTATTACCTAATAATGTATAACACTATTAGTATAATAAAGTATAACAATATTAGTTATTAAATATTACATCAACATCTAAATAACATAAATATATTAGTTCACATAATATGACAATATTAACTAATGAAGTATAATAGCACTAATACAACATTTATCAAGAAAACATGTATAACATGAAAGTAACATAACAGTGTTACTTTATATAATATAACAATATTACTCTTTATATAATATAACAGTACAACAGTATAAGAAAACATGTATAACATAAAAGTAACATAACAGTATTATTTTATATAATATAACAGTATTACTTAGAGGTACCCACGGTTTTGAAAAAACCGAAACCGGCCAGTTCGAAACCGGGGGTCAATGGTTCGGGAAACCGTTGACCGGTTTCGGTTCCAAATCGGAACATCTCATGACATTTAAATTATTGTGTATGCAGGATGAGAGCTATTTTACGCTGCGTGATATAAAAGGAAGCAGACTTTCTAGCAGTGTTTTTAATATCCTTTTTAACCTTAACAAGTTCATGGCTTTTGAGACTCGTGATCCTTTTCTGATTCGCCAGGTAAAATTGTTGCAATTTTTTAATCCTAAGTGGATATTTTATCATGCTGCAATTTAGGATGTGCACCATAGAGTTGCAAGGTTCATTCTCTTTTTACCAATCATACCTGGACAGGAGCGTGAGAATCCAAATTTGACAGAGTGGGATCGCTTTGCACATAGAGAATACATTAGGCTTTCAATGGAGGAGGATGCAGAAGATGCCTCTAATGGAAGTGCAGATGTCTGGGATGAATCTCTTGAGGCTCCTTTTTAACTTCTTTGGTGAGATATCTATTAATGTTAAGATATAATTCTTTTGAGTCAACCAATTCCATTTAAATTTATTTGCGCCTTGCCAGATCAGTGTTTTGTAGTCACCATGTATCATACCTGGGTAGAAGCAGTCATGTTTTACCTCTCTCTCTCTCTCTCTCTCTCTCTCTCTTGAGGGAGTTTAGCCTATACGTTTATTACCAAGGGAGATGTGAGCTAATATCAATCAACAAAAATTGAATGCAGGTATGGCAACAATAATCTAGGCTAAATTTCTTCATGTGTCCTTTACTTTTTCATCTCGCTTTGATCCCTCATTTCTTACCCTCAATTCTCAAATCACTCATGCCTCACCGCGATTACTCATTTGTCAACATGTTAGTCATTAGTCCCAAAACATGCTTTTTGGTTAGTTATTGTTATTTTGACTAAATTTGAATTTCAAGTCCTAGAAAAGTATAAAGCAACTCTATTTTCTCCATGTCTCTATCCCACCTCTTCCTCCTTTGCTACTTCCACCAGCTCTTCTTGTCCTCAACTTTGATTTTCATGTTGCTCTCTCCCCCATTCCCCTGTTCTGATATCTTCCACTTTCTGTCTGTCTTCATCATATTGTCTTCTACTCAGTCTCTTCTCTCTCTCTCCCTCCTCTACCATGCCCCCTCTTCTCTGATTCTCTCTCCCCCCTCCCACTTTAACCCCTCTGTTTGCCGATGTACCTTTTTCTCCTATTATCCCCTTTCTTTTGCATTCTTGCTCCTCATCATCGTGCTCATCACTTTACTGAACCTAATCCTCCATCCCTTACCTTTTAATGGTTGATTAGAAGAGTAGAAGTCAAACCATGATCTGAAAAGGAAAAAGTACTTTCCAAAAGAATTAATAGGAAGACAGTATGAAAAAGAAGAGAAGAACAAGAAATGGACGAAATGTTTTTTTCTCCTTGGCTCATGAATGTCATTTTTCTTTGTAAGATACAAGAGATTGTTATTTTCTTGAATCAACGTTCAATTGCCTTTTTCCACATCATAGATCTAATTATTAGATTTACCAGCCCCTCTAAAGTTCACATCTTACTAATGGTGTTGGAGTTATACTGCAATTAGCAGAATATATAAAACCTTTTGCTGAAAACCTCGACAATATGTGAAAATTGGTGGAAGTGGTAAAACATAGGAGTGGTATTTTTGTAATTATGGAAAGAGAGGAGAAATTAATAATTTAGTTTGTTTATGGATTGAAGGATTTTAGGTTGGGTTTTAAAATCATAAAAGAAAATCCACTGATATTTGGAGATTGATATGAATTTGAAATTCATCACATACATTTTGAACTAATTTAAAGTGATTTGAGTGAATTTAAGACATCTTTATTTGAGTGGATATGAAATTCAATCATTTCAATTTTTATATTTGAATTTCTCAATCCAAACAGTAGTTATCTGGAAGGGAAGAATTAGAGCCAAACCTTAATGCTAAAACTTTAACCAGTCTTTTTATCATTGATGTGATGTCTCTGTTTATATCAATTTTCATGTGGTTTATGGAACTAAGATTAAAATTTTAATGTAATGTGTTTGGATTTAGAGATTTGAGGATGATCTAGATGGTCTTTTGGATTGATATTGGAATTGAAATCAATCTGTTTTGTTTGGATCTAATATTGAGTGATCTTGGTGGATTAGAATTCCATTTATTTTATATCCTTTCACTTCAATTCCTGGATCCAAAGGCAAAACCTACTATTTCCTTGCACTTCTGGATCCAATAGGTTGCTATCTTTGCATTTCTGTTGTTTCTTAATGTCTATGCTGTGTTTAAAAATTCAGGTGTCTATGATAAATTCTTAGTATCGAGCTAGCTACAAAGCATTACAAGCGTTGAACAGGATTCGGCAGTCTGCTCACTTGAATTACTGGTATGTTTGAAGGCCATATATGAAACTTGCACTTATCTGCAGGTAGCAAGTTTGCCTGTAGAAACGTTAAATTTCCAGGATGTGGGGCGTTTGGAAAAGGCTTGGCAAGCTTGCACCATTTGTTGATTGGAGACTAACGCCCTAAAGATTATGTTAGTTCACAACTTTTAGCACTTTTTCTTTGTTTAGTTGTAAGAAAATATTTCTATTAATTATTTCTTTTGGAGGCAGTCTCAACTGCTTCCTAGTACATTTTTAGTACTGTGCATGCTTTTTTGCTTTCTTGATTTCCTTCAAGAATGACTGGTGTAGTTGGCTGGGAGCTATTTGTTTCCCTTTTTCTTTTTTTTTTTTTCCTTTCTGTCTTTCACAATTAGCAAAAGTTGTCTAGACTTAATGTAAACAGCAGTTGGATGTAAAGAAAGCTACAGTGATCCATATCCAAGCAGATTTTCTTACAATTTTTAGCAGATAAGCGTTCGTTTTCTGTAGATATGAGGACTATATGACGGTATTTAGGTCATCTTCGGATTTAGTTCCGATTCGGTGAAAGGAGTTGAGACTTGAGATAGATACTAAATAGAGTGGATTTGATCAAGTTTCTGTGAATTTGATTTCACATGCAACAAGTTTCCTTTGGATTTTAAATGTGACATTACAATTTTATGGATGTCATTTGCATTGTTCATTTTATGATAGGTCTGAAATTCCCAGTCCAAATGCAACTATAAACTTATAAAATAAAATGAAGATTTTCAACAAAAGAGCTACATAGCCTGAGAATATCGAATCCATCATAAAATTGATAAATTTCTTATTCTGCATTTGAAAGTGATAGCAAAAGCTTATTTTTCATCTCGTATCTCATTGCATTCGACACACCTACAAGTTAATGATCTTATTTGATAAAAACAAGACTTTTGATGATTATTATTATTTTGGAGTATCAAGTTCACAAATGATCTCGTGTGTAATTTTCCATACACCTTACATCTCTTCAAATTATTCCTTCACCACCCTTTTTTTTTCTTTTGCTCATATTTGATAATATACACCCTACTATTCACAACAATGGAATATCAAGATTCATGTACCTCCAAAAATGATCTTCATACTGAATCATCCATTGCATGGCTCGACCAAAGCCCGTTGGACGTTTCTGAATAGGCATCAAGAAAACATGCATTCTATAGCTCTACCAAAACCTGTCCTTGTTGACACTCAAGTAACCGGACATGACTTTTCCTCCGGTATTTCTCATACCGTCTATGAGAAAGCACCAAGTAGAACCCAGCGCTCCGATGAAGAAGTCAGCTTCCGTGGCCATCAAGAAGTTCACGAGAGGATAATTAGCGCTTGTTTCCCTACCTAGACTTGCTTCATAAGTTGCCATCGCCATGTTCCCCATTTGTCGTGTCACGTTAGAGTAGTAAAACTTCCAATGCTCGTACAACTTTGATAAATCGATGACATCCTAAATGTGAAGACATTCTACATTAGTGCATAGCACTTGGTAGAACCATAATAAAACTTTCAATACCATGGATAATTATAGAAACTATGACCATTTTCACACTTTGCAACCCAATTTTTTTTTAATTTCCTCCTATTGCACCCAAAGTCTTGAGTTTTTCACTTTGCAACACAGGGCTGTTGTGATTTTTGCTCAAATTGACCTTGAGTTGAATGAAAATTAGAAAATAAATTTGAGTCTTTCCTTGATTTGAGATGGAGGGTATTTTGACGTTAGTTTCATGTATTTTGGTTAAGAGAATCGATATATCAAATTCGATTTTGATCAGAAAAGTGATCAGAAAAATACCACTAGGTTAACCTAATTACTTCAAGTGCAATGCAGAATTAAAAGAAAATTAGGTTGCAAAATGTAAAAATGGTCACACTTCATGTTGTTTATCATTTTTAACCATTAATTTTTCCCATAATTTCAAAACATATAAAAATTTATTATAAGACATGGAAAATATAAATTCATTCGAGGTCGAAAATACTGAATGAGGAGGTGGAACCTGCATTTCAGTAGAAAGCCAAATCCGATTCAGATTTGGGAAGCGTTTTCTGACTTTGTCGGCAAGATGCATGTAATCCTCAAATCTGACCACCTTCATTTCGCACGCCTTATCTCCCATTCTCACATGAATGCTTAACAATGGGCGAGGATACCATGCTTTGTGATTTGACCATACAAATCTTTCTATATCATGCACATCATCTTCCACATTCTGCAGAAATCAAGATACTACGTAAATTAGTATATGTGCTAGTTGATATCATTAATCACTTTTTCAAAACAGAATCTTGGATCAAAACGGCATGCCTGGGCAAGATCTTGGGACGATGATGAAAGAACCATTTTAGCAGCTTCCCATCCAAATGCCTCGTGTCGAGCAGCGTTCATTATGTTGCATGTGTACTCGGATTGAAACCTCATGAGATAGCGAATTGCCTGACACATGTTTGAATTTTATTCTTACGAGTCGAAAATTTTCAAAAAGGGTTTGTCTTTGATATTTACCTGAGCTCGCCACCACCTAAGGTCCATTTTCCGGTGATGAAATATCAAGCTCCCGTTTATCTCCGTGGTTGGCTGCATAACATTCCAAGGATTCCCCCATGCCCTGAAGTAACAAAACTCGGTCAGAAACGCAGTTTTAAGATAACATGAAAGTTCTTCGTTTGTATATAACATCTGACCTAGGTATCTGCCCAAACCATATTTGTCGGGAAGTATAGTTTTCTCTCCCTGTTATAATACCCTTTTCCCATGCTACTTTATCGTGCATAAGTTCGAAGGCTCGTTTCCTGCATTTGTCGGAAGCTTCTGGAAGGAAATAACACGACCAACTAGCGCGTGACGAACCTACAACAAAGATGACAATGATAAGAGTTTTTGGTCCACTATATAAGACAACTATAATCGAGTTATTTTGAGTTAAATATCACCTTTACAACCATCGTGATCAGCTCTATTGTAGTAGTTTGTAACTAGAACTCTCTTCTCGTTAATTGCAATAGCAAATAGACCACACATTCCTGCAAATTGTGCTCCAATGCCAAATCCCGGTAATCTCTCCCAATCGACTACTAAAAACTTTACATCAGGATCGTTGCAGTTCTCGGGATGCTGATGAAACCATAAGTTCCGTTGCACTTTCCTCGTCATAGGATAGTTTTCCTCGTCCGATCCTGCAATCTGCCAAGCCCCATTGCTCGTCAGATCAAATTAAATCAAACGCAGATAAATACAAGAATAGAGAATGGTGTGCTTACCCATGGAGGATAAGCTCCTTGAGATATAATTTGATCACGATATTGCTTAAGGTGCTCGTCAGTGGATGATAGTGGAAGGTCGTTCAATGTTCCTTTCCAAATAGTCCAAGGAGGGAAGCTCACATTAGGAAGACGAGTATCGAGACGTTGATTCACTTTGGCAATCGACTTGCAGTTCTCCAAATGAGGGGCGTTGAATTTGCTTGATCTGATTTTCTGCGAGGACTGATCCTCCTCGTTGGTCGATTTACCAAGTAAATCATCCCATGCTTTATAGAGTTCAGAAACTTTCTCATCCGTTCCACTTACAGCGCTTTCTTCAGAATACATTATTATTCTTTCTCGTTGTTTAACTGCGCTCTTGCAATCTCCACCAACATTATCTGTCGTATAAGAGACATAAACCACTGTTACGACAATATGTTTCCAATCATTAGTAATTACAACTTCCATTGCAAAAAGTTTCCAACTTTCCCCCAATTCACTGCAAAGATAGGACGCATCAACATGATACATGAGCAGGGAGTTTTATACGACAAACTATAGACGAGACTGCAAACTACACTAGGCTCTAAACTTTCTTGGTTCGATAAGCTTGTTCCAGAAATGTAATTATGCATATAATACAAGATTAATTTTCTAGCTCTCTTCCACCTTTTATTCTAACATATCATGGAACTGGACTAATGCACAAAAAATTACTAAATTTAAAGACTGATTTTGGTGACATTTTTTCAAAATTTTAAAAAAATTTACACAGTAGACTTCATCAGCAAAAGTGAGTTTGTTTCTTCCTAAGGAATAAAGGAAAAAGTATAAGTTGCTTCCACAGAAAGGATATAAGAAAGAAAAGGTGAAAGCTCTCTCTCTCTCTCATGCCATTAACACAACAAGATCAAATATGTAAACAGTAAACAAAGAAAGTCCATTAGTAATCCAAAGAACACAAAACATAACATGGCAAAGACTCAACTGAAGACAAGAACAAACAGAATCTTGAAAAAATCAATCCAACACAGAAATCTCAACAAGAACAAAATAATCGAAACAGAAACTTACAGATACCCATTGAAGAGGTAGAATTGAGGCTCGAAATCCCGGGAGAAAATGAAAGACCAGAAATGGAAGCAGCCCCAAAAGAGGTCAAAACAGCAAGAAACAGAGAGGTTAAGCAAACCCCACAAAGAAAGCCCACAACACAGATTTGGCATGGAAATGAGTTCCCCATTTGAAAAGCTCTCTGTGAAACAACTCTCTCAAGATACTTCTGATTCAATGCCTCCATTTTCGTAAGATCATTAATTGCTCTTTTCAATTTCAAGAAAACAAAAAAGAAAAAGAGCCCACAAAAATTGAATGATTTTCCAACCAACTCACAGCTGCAAATCACATGAATCTTTCATCCACATTCCACTTTCAGATTCTCAACTAAAATTAGGACTGTAGAAAGTACCTAAACAACATTCAAACAACTCCCATTATAATAAAAGAGGAATCATTAAATGAATGAAGAATTACAGAAATTTGGAAATGGATAACAAAGAGAGGAAGGTGATGGAATAGAAAAAGTGACAAATGGACTGAAAAATGATAAGAAAATCATGCAAAGAGACACATGGGCTACCTTTAATTTTTTATGAATTAAAATATAATTGCTACTCAATCAAGAAAATGAAGGCACACATAAAGAAAAGAAAAGAAAAGTCCAAAACTTATATTAATTTTTAATTTTCTCTTCATTTTTATTCTTCTGAACCAGAGTTTGTCTGTCATTTTGCTTCTCTCTCTCTCTCTCTCTCTCTCTCTCTCTCTCTCTCTCTCTCTCATCACTTAAAAAAGGACTGCCAAATGGCAGCAGAGAACAAAATAATCAGAGAGAGAGAGAGAGAGAGGATAAAAACATATCATAATCCCAATGATATTCAGTTTCAGAGTGGAGGTCTGTTTCACTTTCATGGGAACTTTTCCATGTAACACGCCTACTGTGTGTCTACTGTGTGTGCCTACTCAACATTAGTACTATCTAACTACTCTCACTTGTAGTATCACATGCATTTTTCCCATAAATATAATGATTATAAATATTAAATTAAAATAAATAAAACTCAAGTGTCATAATCGTGAATCATTTTATGATTTTACTAAACATAAAAATGATATTTAATCATCTGACTTTCTCTTCTTAATTTTTTAGTCATTTGATCAATTATTTTTTTTAGTTCTACAATTTTAAAACTTTTCATCTCGTTCAGTTACCTGCAATAATATGTTAAAGTGACTTAGTATTAATTACTTGATAGTTGATATCCAAATATATATTATAAATGAATAAAATTTTATCAGTTTATTGATAGGTAAAATTGCATTCATTCACCATAAACAAAATGAAAAGTCTTACATATATTTCAAAAAATAATAATTTTGAAATAAAATAAAAATATAACAATATGTTTGCTGACCTCTTCTAATTAGTAATTTTATAAGAGTTTAATAAAGCAAAAGTTGAAAATTGAAGGGTTAGTAAAACACAATAAATGCAGGATAATATAGTACGTAAAACGAGATTCAAAAGTTCAAAAGCTTTTAGTAAAATAAAAAATTTGAAAGGTTATGATTTCATAATTGTTTAAAATTTTATTGAGAATTGCACTTGTTTAATTATTGAACTGATTCTAATTATTCGATAAATTTTAAATATTAACCAGAAAAATCAACAATGATTCAAATTGAAAATTGAAGTTGAATCTATACATAATCTAAACATTTATGTAGCAATTATTATTTAGTGAAGTTTCCTATATTATTTTGAAACATAACACCAAGCCTGAAGGTGTACTTGATAGACAATAATTAAAATAAAAATAAAAATAGAGAGTGGTCTAACACCTAGCACCTATGCAATACTAACACAAAAAATAATGTAAGTAAAAGTGAAAAAAATTAAATATGGACCACAATTATTATTATTATTATTATTATTCTTATTATTATTAAATTGAACATTACAAGTTTTAATTAATTAATTGTGTGAAGTAGGTGGTGACCGTGGTGCAGTGCGGCGCAGCCGGGTGGATTTTACTCTTGCTCTAAGACCATGTTTATTAACAACCTCCACAACCCCAACCTCTTAATAAAAAATTTATTTCTCTCTCCTCCACATACACAACCTACAATACAACTCAACCTCTACAATTTTCACACTTTATCAATGACCCAACCCAACCTATAATAATTATTTATTTTATGATTTGATAATTACATTTATTTTATAATCAATTTTTTTATTATTTGAAATGTATACGAAATATATTAAATTATATGATATTCCAAATTCGTAATTATAAAAAAAATATTTGATACACTTAAAATAAGTTACAATCTCAATAACAAAAATAAAATTACAAGACAAGAATTTTGGTAAATTTATTTTTTTTATAAATAATTGAGTGTATAAAAATTATCTCAACAAAATCACATAAACCAATCTTTATTTCACAAGTGGCATAAACTTATAAGATTTTCATTGGAAAGCGTGCACAACCTCCAAATGGAGAGGTTGTCTTGCCGACCGTTCGTGGAAAAACTCATCTATTTTGATTTTTTTTTCTTTGTCTTTTAGTCACAACCGGTTGTGCAACCTTCCTAATAAACATGGTCTAAGTGGTCCCCACTCCATCATCATCAATCTATGTTGGATTCTTGTGATGATCTTTTTTTTTTTTTTTAGCAAAGAAGAAAATAACAATAACTCGTAATTTTAATTTATCTGAAATAATTGAATTATTCTTTTATTTATCTTGATTTGTCAAATTGAAATGGATCACCACTTTTCATTATTTTCCTTAGATATTCTTTTTTTTTTTTATCCTTTTTCTTTTCTTTCAATGTTATATGTCACTAGTTTTATCATCTCCTTTGGATATTTTTTTTTATTCCCCATCTTTTTATAATATATATCAAACTAACATAAAAAAATTATATACACCTGTTGCACAAATCCAAAACCATTCTTTCGCCCCCTTGTGCAACCACGCTTCCATACGCACACGTGCGCATCACAAAATCACGTATAAATTCACCCAAATTCGTTCCTATCATACATTTATATAGTGTTAAACATACATTTTAAATGTTTATCCAACCTTAATTTATTTTCAAACAATTATTAATATATTTCATACATTTTAGTTATGTTAAATGTACTTTTATATATTACATAAAGGTATAATATCACATAAATGTTAACATGTACAATTTGTACCAAAATTAGGGCTTTTTTTGGAGTTAAAATATTATATAATAGTATGATATTTGTATATAAATGTATGACTAATATAACATAAATGTATTATTAATATAACATAAATGTATGACTAATATAGTATAAAGGTCAACTATTTTCTTTTTTAAAATTAAAGTATTGCACTAATGTTATGAGATCTGGACATAAAGATATGACTAATATAATAAGAATGTATGACTAACATAGAATAAATGTTAGGGAAAAAAAAGGAAAATATACGGATTCGGGGTTGGATGCAGTCCGACCCAACTTGAGTGCATGGATCTAAAATTTATACACCAATTACACGGGAGACCTACTCCAAACTAAATTGGATTACAATATTTCTAAGAAATATTTTAAAAGACTTTTATATGAAATCGCCTAACATATTTAATTTAGTGAAAAAGATCAAACTACAATTCATAAGAATTTCAATTATCAGTAGAATTTACATCTCATAAATACAATTTTGTGAGATAGTCAGTATCACCTTCATAATATTATTGCGTTTTCTTTTCATTGTAGATGATAGAGTGTTATTATTTGAATATTGATTTAAAATGAGGAAGTAGCATGGCAATTCCAAGCCTCACGTCTATTAAATTATCATTATCTGTTTTGTTTTCATCTATTGATATATTGAATTATTGAGTATCAATAAACAATAGGTTAGGCACCTAGGCCCACCTTTCCACGAATTGTGTTTTCATATATTTAAAATTTAATTAATTTATGAAAATATTTATTTATTAGTTTTAATATATTTAGAACTTTTTGTAAACGAAACTATATATCTTTGCTGGAAATATATACTCCATTTTCACTTAAATGACCTTTTAAGGTCGAATTTGTCTCTAATTATTTATTTTCTAGGCTAAAATTTAACTTTGCTTTCAAGTTTACTTCTTCATAATTATTCCAATAATTATCTATTATGTTTCAATTTACCATAATTGATTTTTGTTCGTTCTTTATTGGAAACGTACTCTAAATCATTGAATGCAAGGATAGAGACTAGAGAGACTGATCAAATGCATTTTTATCCAAAAAAAATTTCTTTAAATACCATATAATTATTACAACCCACACTTGTAATAATCTACTCAACTAAATAATTGCATAATACTATATATAATTATATATATATATATATATATATATTATTCGATCATTATTAACAACATATTTTCACAATAAAATAATACAGTCGTAATTTTTTTTCAACATTAACTGACATATATTTATACCATTAATCTTTACACTAAAATCTTGAATAAAAGTCAGAATTTTTCCACACACATAATCCCAAGTTCCAACGTAGTATTAAATTCTAGCAATTTGTTTGATTTTGTATATTCAAAAGAAAAAAGGAAAATACAAGTTACCTTTGAGTTAACTTAAAGATCGGACGACTTTGCACATATCATCAAACTGTGTTTCATTGCATTACTTTATCATCATTTTCAGCTATTAAATCACACCTATTATTATTTCGCAAAAACTTATATGTCCCGGGGACACGGATCTTAGATCCGTGTTCCCAACCTGCCCCGCGCCCAACGCGCTCCCCACGCGTGTCCACGCGCGCATGTGCACTTGCAGCGCGCCCATGCCGCTCACCTAATAGGTATCCATGGAATACCTGATAGGTATCCCATGTATACCTTGAAGGTATCCATGGGCAAGGTATCCACATGTATACCTTAAATATATTTCATGGATACCATTAAGGTATATATGTGAATACCTTGAAGATAATCCATGGATACCTATGCACATCTCACAACGTTGCTGCGCGCACACATCCATGCATCCACGCCATGGATATCTTGAAAGTATAATTTTTGCAGATGAATGATGAAGGAAGGTATCACATGTATACCTTAAAGGTATCCATGAAATACATTAAAGGTATCCAGATGAAGGTGCGCGCGCGTCTTGGGCGCATGGGCGCGCACGTGTGCGCAGCATGGACCCAGTGCACGTAAACCTGGGACAGGAAAAAAAAGCTGAGCGATTTTTTTTTTTTTTAATTTATGTGGTCCCCATGGTTCCGTGTCCCCAGAACACAGGAGACCTACTCTTATTATTTTGTACAATTTTAAACTAGCTAGACTTGGATCAATGTGCGATAAAATTAACCGATTTGATTCCACAAATACTTCCTAAAATAATGAAATCAAAATTTGTTTCTAAATTTTCTAAAATTCTTTTATGTTGTTTAAATAGAAGCTTAGCTTGTTATCATCTCAAAACCTTGAAACATGTTAAATAATTTATAACTTTTATTATACCCAATCACTTCATAAATCATGTTTCAAAGAAACTTAAAATATTTCGTAAAATTAAGACCTTATTAAAATTATGTAATAAATCTAACCAAGCATTTTCTTTCAAAAGACTGTTCAATTGTTTTTTCGTTGCTTTTCTTTTCCCTTTTTGATTATAATAGGTTGTGTGTGTATATATATATTACATACGTACATATATCAGTTGTTGATTGGAAATAAGATAGTTGATTATTATCCAAAACAAGCATTAAATAAGAATTTAATAAAGTAATCATGATTGTGACTTTGAGTTAACTTAAAAAACGGGGGTTGCCCCATTTTCACGACTAATTTCATTTCCCAACAAATCAAAGTGTTTCACCACTTATGTGCTCATAATAATTATTTCCTTACACAACTTTACCATAATTTGGAGCAATATATATATACACACACATACATACACTATCTCATAATCTTAATTTATATATATATATATATATATATATATATACACACACACACATACACACACATGTACGTACACTATCTCATAGATCTTAATTTTATAAAACAGGTGAATTTCTTTCTAATCACAAAATAGAAATTAACTTATAGGAATAAATTACAAATTTAGATGATAAACATATAAATCACAAAATATATACGTGAAAATAATTTATTTGTGTAGACATACACATGATGCAATTCCAAAGGAAATAAGACGTTTAATTCTTTAAATTTTGTCGAGTATCGCATAATTTTATTCTTTAGAAAATTGTTAGCTAGTAATCAAACTTTATAGAACGCTAATCCTATATAATTTTCCGAAACAATTATTCTGGTCAGAAAAAATATTAACTGTAATTTTAAAATCACCAAAATTTCAAATAAAAGTATATTTAGAAATGCTCAACATGGATTATGCTGGTATTAATATAAATTTATATAATTGGCTTTTTTTTTCGAACTGGAAAAGTGCGACCCTCATTTGACATATAAGTTTTTTTTTTTTTTTCTTTTTGAGACATTTTTCAACCCGTATTTTAATTTTTAGTTTAATTTACTTTATACTTTTATAGTACTAACTATAATTAATTAAGTAGTTTTGTCACTTTTGTGCATATCTATTGTTACAACAAGTTTTGTACTTTTTTACTGAAGAAACTCAATATTAGTACTACTTTGTTTATTATTAACATGACACGTGGTAAGTTAATTAATTAGCCAAAAAGACATCCCATTGGTTCGTCACTGTCAACAATTTAACTATATTCTTACAAGTTAATTTTTATTTTATAAATTATGATTGTAGATTAATTCGTTTTACATAATTAAATTCATAAAAACATTTTATAAAAGTTCACCTGAAATCAAGATTTAGGACTCTAATTAAATAAGATAAAATTTAATGAATGGCATAGTTCTAACTTGTACATGTTGACTAAGTCAATAGTAATATAATCAAATTGCATTTTCTTTTAATTATGTTAATTTAGGTTGGCTTTGTATGTGACCGTAAAAAAAGGATGAGAGAAAGCCTATATTTGCGAGTACTCAAAAAGATTATTTAGAAAGAAAAAAAAAGAGTTTGCTATGGATTATTTAGGGTAGGGTTTGGGGAGATAAGGTATTACTTAGGGTAGTGTAATTTTAGAGTTTAATATTATTTTCAATTATTTATTATTTTGGGTAGTGTAATTTTAGAGTTTAATATTTTTTTCAATTAATTTTTTTTTTAGACTTTTATTCAACTTGATTCTAAAATTATTCTTATCACTATTCCTCAAAAATCTATTAATTTCAACCAAACATGGGAACTTTAGCTAATTTTTAGAAGAGTTGGTCTTTTGTGAGACCGTCTCACGGACTTCTTTACGTCTCACGGACTTCTTTACGTGAGACGGATCTTACTTGACCCTCACCCATGACCCTTGACCCAACCCATCCAAATCTGGTTCTAATTTAGCCAAGTCCAATACAAATCCAAGCAACAGATTTGTCCTTCCACCTAAATTCAATTCTAATCTAGCCAAGTCCAATATAAACCCAAACAACAGATTTGTCTGTTCTCGAATAAGCAATCGAAGCAAATTTGCATTCTGACTCCTAGTTTTTTTTTCCAGGCCTTCCACCATCTTTTGCCTAACAAGTATACTAATGATTATCATCTTTTGCACCATATTAATGATTATCCCAATTTTTTTTGGAAACTATATACTAATTCATTATCTTAATCATCATACAATGGGAATACAAAAATTAATGATGCATATTTTTTCATTATAAATATTGGATTCGAAAGAATATTAACAGTCAAGTCTTTGGGAAGTTCAATGCACGACGGCAACGATGATGATAATCAATCGTTATAGGAATTTTCATTCTTGATCAATTTAAATTTATTATTTTCAATTTTATTTATGTATAAAAATACATGTACTTTGTTATTTAATTTATAAAGTACTAAGAATAAAAATACATACTTATAACTGTAAAACACATACTTATGTAACAACATTACAATTAGAATAAAAACAAAAAATTATAGTTTAAAAACACATATTTATAGTTGTAAAAAACTTACTTATATAAAATGTTAATATATATATATATATATATATGTATATAAACAATAAGAATAAAAACACATACTTATATAAAACGCTTACTTATATATCAACATAACAATAAAAATAAAAGCACATACTTATAGCTTTAAAATGCGTACTTACAGTTGCAAAACACATACTTATGTAAAACACTTACTTATATAGCAACATAACAATAATAATAAAAACACATACTTTTAACTTACAAACACATACTTATAGTTGTAAATCACATACTTATATGGCTTACTTATATAACAACATAACAATAAGAATACAAACACATACTTATAGCTTTGAAATGCATACTTATAGTTGTAAAACACATACGTATACAAAACGCTTACTTATATAGCAACATAACAATTAGAATAAAAACACATACTTATAACTTTAAAACACATATTTATAGCTATAAAATACATACTTATATAAAACACTTATAAAATTATAAAATTAATGTTTATACATGTATCACTAATATTACTTTTATTAAAATGCAAATAAGTATCATCTAAACATTCAATTGGCTTGTAGTTATTAAAAATTTGACAATCCTTTAGGCTTTAGCCATTAAACTAATATTAATTAGCCATTATAAACATAAGCCATAACAGCATGCCATAACAAAATTTTGATTCATTATTTAATTAATTAAAAGAAGAAAAAAAAGTCAAGCCATAACAACATACCACGTACTTACGCCTTATTTCTTTGGGTGCAGTGGATTGGGTCAGTTTTAAGAAATTTCCTTTGGGTTGGGGTGAGAATTCACGCCTTATTTTTTTTGGGTGCAATGGATTGGACCCGGTTCTAAGGAATTTCCTTTGGGTTGGGGTGAGAATTCACTTGGTTAGGCCCCTTTCATGCTATGCGGGTTGGGTTAAAAATATCCATCTCACGGATCTAATTCCGTGAGACTATGAGACGGTCTCACATGAGTTTATGTGTTTTTAGAATTACATAGAAATTCTTTTTTTTTTTTGAACTAATTTGATTCGAGATAACTAAAACATATCCATAAGAAATGAGTATGAGATGAGTACAATAAATTTATTATCCACTTAAAATTGTTCGACCAGATACAAATATGTTTTACTATTTCAAAATTTCCAGTGAGATTGATGAAATTAATTTTAAATCAAATAATACTTTTATTATGTATTGAGATCCTAGGCTCCAACTTGTAGGTTATATTGAAATTCAAAATCTTGATTTAAATACTCAATCATTATCTAAGTAGCTCATTTCATTCTAACTTAAATGTTGATTAAATCGACGTAACCAACTAAAATCACACTGTTTTTACCTGCAAAATTGGTGACTGTTTCGTTAGAGATGGGCCTCTATTACACTTAAAATGAAAATTGAGCCCAGATATACAATTGGGCCTACCCATCATTTTGCCCGGCCCGTCAGTTAGAAATAATTTGAATATGGAATTTTTTAGTTGCTCATACATGTTATGAATGTTATTAGGTTAGTCTCCAAATCAATTTAATTAATTAGAGAATTCTTAAGAAATCATTTCACCTATCTGATTTTATAAGTCGGGACCATTTTTATGAAATCAATTCACAGATTTGATTTCATGAGTTAATCCTTTAATCCACAAAATTAGTTTGCATTGTGGATAATAATTAATAGGGTTGGGTTTTACAAAAATTTATTGGTGAAATGGTGTTACATAAGATTTTGTGTTAATTGAGAGGTAAAAAGAAATAACTGATAAATATAAACATTATAAGATTTTCTATCTAATAGTTATACCGATGTGAAAAAAAATTATATATATTAAAAGATAGTTATAAAATCATAATTATTTAATTTAATTTTAAATTTGATCTGTTAGATATCAAGTCGATTATAATAAACCTAATATATAACTTCTAACTCAGAAGGTGTAAAATATATTTGAAGAAAAAATCATATATTTTGTATGTGATTTAATTTTGAGTTGAAAAACATATTTAACTATAAATTTAGAAATGTGAATAGATCTTGTTTTCCTTCTTAATAATAATAATAATAATAATAATAAAGCTTTAACAATATCACGAAATTTAACCACAATTCATAATCCACAATCTAAATTTGTGAAAATTAATTTAATCTGTAAATAGTGGAACTTCATCTCATGTACGGGCGAGAGTAATAAAATCATATTGAAACCAAATACTTTGATAATAAGAAATTAGTTAAAATGCATAAGCCTGCTGGGTCCTAAAAAAAACAGTTAAAAGGCGAAGCAACTTTGTTTGAAATTATAGTATTTGTACTTTTTATTATGAGCTTTAAAAAAATAATAATGATTAATAACACTCCAATCTAGAATGAAAGGGCACTAAAAAATCACAAATTTACTTTTTTCAGAAAGGAACTTTGGAATTTTACAAGTAGGAAAGAACTCCACTGCTCTCAATAAAATAAAAATCATTATATTATTTTGATCTTCTATTCTTAATATAATTAATTTCATAAATCAAGTAAAGACATGAAACTAGAGCATCAGAAACAGAAATTAGTATTAAATTCAGCATTTGTCAGAATTGTTAGATAGGAGACAAACAAGCTTGTCATCATACTTTATTTGATCTGACTATTAAATTCTGTACCATCCCAAACATCCAACGGTCATTTTTTTCAAAACTTCAATACAATAAACTCAACTGCACCTCATTTTTCTTTCCTCATTCGGCTCAAACTTTTCCATTTTTCTCAATCAAATTTACCCACCAAAAACTTGAAGAAAAATAAAAATTGGTGAAGAACCCTTGGTAGATAACACAAGATGGGATGTTTTCCTGCATGTTTTGGCCATTTGAGACATAAACAAATTACGAAAAATGGCCCAGATCAGGTAACAACCACCTTCTACTACCTCTGTGAGTTGTAAATCAAGTTATTGAGTATTTTTTAATATATCCTGAAATTCAAAACTTCATCTTTCAGTCTCAGTGAGTGTTTGTGTGTGTGTGTTTCTTTGTTGTCTTGACGGTTTTATATGAATGCTAACAACTGAATTTGTAATTATATTTTCTTGTTTGATTATAGTGTTTGTGTCCCAGTAATGAGCTGCATGAATCTGTGAATCTCTTACCACCAGCTTCTACTGAATCACTGAAAGAGAAGGAAACTGCCAATCCCATGAAAATCAATTCAGATTCTGATGAGTAAGTTTAGTTGCCATATTATGTTTGTTTAGCTCTCAGTTATACATATTTGGTTGATTACTCCATGTTTAATCAGATGCAAGAAAGAAGAACAGATGAACAAAAGCAACATAACGACATCCATTTTCGACCATTTCAAAGTCGATAAGGTCACTGATGAAGTTGGTATCAGCAATAATGGTGATGATCTTAAGTCAGTGGAAAAAGAGAAGAAGAAAGAAATCACATCAATCGAGTGTTGTCCTGTTGAAGAAGCAGAGTCTTCTGAGTCACTGTTTTCTTTATCAATAGATTCTAGAAAACATGTCTTTGGTGCAGAAATGGAGGAAAAAGAGGTTAACAGTGCACTAAAGAAAAGCAGTGATTTCTCAGTGAAATCTGTGGAGAAGATACCATTGAAGTTTGATGAAGATAAGGAGAATGTGAATAATGTCCCTTCGAGCAAAGATTTTATGACGAAGCAATCATTCAATGAATCGAAGAAGCCCAAGAGTGAAGTAGCAGTCGACACTAGCCTTTCGAGCTGGTTAGTCGAATCCGAAAAATCGCCCAAGGAAATGAAGAGTATAGGCAACTCACCTGAGAGTGAGAAGAACTATGGAGAGAGAGGTGTTTTAGGAGCATTTGCTTCTTCTATGGAGTTTAAAGAGATGAATGGGATTTCATCTGGTGGATCAACACCATGTTGTAGTGTCGAATATCACCTTGGAATCGGCACCGTCGGCAGTTATTGGCGGCAGACAGGCGGAGCCAGGGAGGCGGCGGGTTCAGGCTCGGGCTCTTCTGGCAGAGGTGTGCTAACTGTTTGTAACAAAGTGTGAAACTTAAAAAGAGTTCATTTTTCAGTTTCCATATTTTCATGGAAGTTTTTTATGAAGTGGTTCCCTGAATCGGAGCTGTATATTGTTATTCAATAGCTCACCAACTAATAATCCATCCACATAAGGTGAATGCACTTTAAAACAAAATGATAAAATCATGTTACACTCAAAGTTATTTGTGTTCGTATCATATTATTTTACTAAATATTATTGAACAAGAATGTAAAAAACTTAAAACAAAATAAAGTCTTATGTAAGCTACAAAGATTAGAATTTATATTTCATCTAATTCTCAAGAGTACTAGAATTTATGCTTCATCTACTGTGTCAGGTAAACAAATGGCATGTACACTTATTCATCCTTTTTCATCGGAAAGGCAGAACATAGTTTAAGGATAAACACTTATTGCATCAGCAACTCCCTAAACACGAACATTGTGGAATGCGGAGATCCAACTTGTAGCAGTGGCCATGAAAAGTCTTGTATCATTATAGTGTGATTCTGAAGCATTGCAGCAAAAAAGCTCCAAATAAAGTGAGTTATACATCATGAAATAGCCTCCTGATTTGATCCACCGATGCAGGCATCAATGTAACTGGGCACCGTTTATACTGTTGCCATTAAGAAAATAAAGCTAAGTTTTAATACTTGAGATGAAAGATGGAAGTTTCTTCATGTTCAAGAATCTGCAGAAACTATAAACTCTTTCTTGCTCACATACCAAAATGGAAACTAGAAGTTACAGGATAAAGAAATGACCATAACATGAGCTGAAGTGTACGGCTGGTAAAGACTTTATCGTCTATCAAAATGATGGTTAAATCTCAGATATGAAGTAAAGATGATCCTTCCAAGTTGAAATGTTTGGAAGGGATTTTAGTGGGTTTGGGGAAATCCTGACTTTGAAATTCTGGTTTATGTAGTAAAAGTGAATAGTATGAAATCCTGACTTTGAAGTGTAATATAATATTATTAGTTGATGTAATCGGTTGGAGTATAGGGTTAATTATAGTGTTTTTTTTAAATAGAGTAGGCTTTTGGAGGATTTCATAATCCTTGATTTAAATCCGTAAACAAACAAGGATTTGGGATTTTAAAATCCCAAATCCGGACTTGTGAAACCCCTTCCAAACATACCAAATTATTGGAATTATCCTAAGAAATCATCTAATCCCCATTGGTTATGTAGTTTTTATCTCAAGGCAATTATTTTGTTGTCTAGAGAGATGAAAAACAGCATCCATGTTTATGTAAAAGAATTGTCAAAGAAGACACTCACCTGATTGGCATATTTAAATATACAAGTATAGCAGAAGACAAATCCTGAAACAGCCATTACTGATGGATTTGTACGCTTTTGCACGCATATAGGGCATAGTGTCCGATCCGGGGGCAGTGGGATTCCCTCCTTTGAGACCTGTTTGTCAGCGATGTGTTATGTAATTGGTCTGTGACTAACATATTTCAGAAGTTCAAATTTTTGCAACAATCTAAATATGGGGTGTGTGTGTGTGTGGATATCCATTTGATCAATGATAGTAATAATGTAATCAGATAGTGCATGACTTCTAGTCATCCACTTCTAATGCAGTTGACTTCTTCAATTCACTCACATAAAATTATGAAAAAGAAAACAATAACCTATAGTTCATAGTTACATCAGTCTGTGGCTAAATCTACGAGAGCAATAGCAGTGAACTACCAGAATGAAAACATATCCTTATGACTGATTCTCCAGGGATATTCAGATTATTAAATAGAAATAATAATCGAAGGAAGCTGAGAATTCTTTCAAGGAGAGATACTGACCTTTGGAGGAGGTGGTGGTGGTGGAGAAGGGTATACAGTTGGGGCTGACATTCTTTCTTCTGCTGACTGATACCACCATTCCATCATCTGTGCAATCAAAAGTTAGTACAATCCAGAAGGAAAGGACAAGGAGAAAACACTCACAAAGCAAGCAGTATGCTGACTGTTAGAGTCAAAGAGATCGAATTGCAATACTAGAACTGCACTGATGAATAATAACGAAACAGAATAACAATTCCCGGGAGAAATTCCCGTCCAAGCCTACGGCTGAAAACTCAATGATCCCCAAAAAGATGACCCTAACAATAAAATCAGAAATATTTATACTAAGGCCCGTGTGACAAGCCCACGCAAGCCAAACAATTAAACTAATAAGAACAAAATTAATAAAACGACGGAAATAGAATAAATCAATTGCCCGATCGCACTTCAAGCCCAAGCCCACCATTAGCGGCTTTCTTCCCTGCTTCCTTTCCTCGATGATGATAAACAATCGTATCAACTCCCGACCCCTTAAGAACCGCCTTGTCCTCAAGGCGAAAATCTGGAAACTGAGCTCGGAAGTGCACATCATCGACCCAAGTAGCCTCGACCTCAGACTGACCTTCCCAAACTACCAACAGCTGCGTTACCCGATCGTCTCCTCTCCATACCTCTCGAGAACGCAACACTCTTGAAGGCACATATTCTGGAAAATCATCATACAGATCAGGTGGCAAAGAAGACTCCACAGGATGATTTCCCACAACTGATTTCAGCTGAGAAACGTGAAAAACAGGATGCACACGAGTCCCTTCAGGCAATAAGAGACGATACGCAACCTTCCCAATATGCTGTACCACCTCAAAGGGACCAAAATAACGGGGAGCCAATTTCGCATTTAATTTCTTAAACAAAGAAGCTTGCCGATATGGTCGGAACTTAAGAAAAACACGGTCACCCACATTAAACACCACATCTCAACGGTGCTTGTTAGCCTGATGAACCATACGTTGTTGGGCCTTCTCCAAATGATGCCTCAAATTCTTCAAAATCTCATCACGAGCAGTTAGTTCTTCCACGACAGCCTTGACACGGATCTCCCCAGGCAAGAACTGGGAAATCGTGGGGGGCGACCTGCCATACACGGCCTCAAAGGGCGTGCACCCCGTAGCCGAATGGAAGCTGGTATTGAAACTATATTCAGCCCACGGAAGCCACAACGCCCAACGCCGTGGATGTTCCGACACAAAACACCGTAATTAGGCTTCCAAACAACGATTCATTACCTCAGTTTGTCCATCTGTTTCAGGGTGATAGGAAGAGCTCATTCGTAATCTTGTACCCGTGGCTTTGAACAGCTCCTTCCAAAAAGAGCTAAGGAATATCGGATCTCTATCCGTGACAATGGTCCTAGGAATCCCATGTAGCCGCACCACATCTTTTGCTATCGCTTCAGCCACTCCTTTAGATGTAAAAGGATGTGATAGGCCAATAAAATAAGTCGCTTTGGACAAACGATCCACCACCACCAGAATCACATCCAATCGTTGGGAGCGAGGAAGACCTGTGATAAAATCCATGCTGATGTCCTCCCAAACCCGTGTAGGGATCGGAAGCGGCTGTAACAAACCCGCAGGCGTATGAGTATCGGATTTTTTACGCTGACACACCAAACAATCCGCCACAAAACTCGTAACAGACTTCATCATTTCCGGCCAATAAACATTTGCTGCCAATCTCTTTAAGTACGCAAGGCGCCTGCATGCCCCCCAGTTGGAGTTCCATGAAACTCACTTAGCAACCGAGTTACCCACTCCAATGTCGCCGGAATGGCTAGTCGATCCTTAAAGTATAACACCCTGTTCTCCAAGGCACGAACAATCGGTCCATAACTAGGGTCAGAAACGACCTCACGTCGCAAACGGTCCCATTCCACCGATCTCGGTACTGAGACTGCTGAAATTTCTAACTCAGAATCCCTTCTGGACAAGGCATCCGCTGCTGTATTAGTGGCACAGGTCTTGTACTCAATCTTGAAGTCGAAACCCAGCAATTTTGCCACCCAATATTGCTGAGAAGGAGAAGATATAGTCCGGTGCAGCAAGTGTTTCAGGCTCCTATGATCAGTCCGAATCAAGAACCTTCGACCCAAAAGATAGGGTCGCCAGTGTAAGACTGCTAATACCAAAGCCATTAACTCTTTTTCGTACGTAGATTTAGACGCATTCCTCTCAGACAAGGCCTTGCTGAAGTAAGCAATTGGGCGCTTATGCTGCATCAAAACAGCCCCAATTCCACTCCCTGAGGCGTCGCACTCTACACAAAAAGTTGCTGAAAAATCGGGCATGGCAAGTACGGGTGCAGTAGTAATGGCTGTTTGCAATGATTGGAAAGCTGTTTGTGCCTCTTGAGACCACCGAAATTTCGGGTCAGCCTCCTTTCGAAGCAATGCTGTCAATGGAGATGCAATCTTCCCATAATCTTTGATGAAACGCCTGTAATAACCAGTTAAACCAAGAAACCCACATACCCTTTTTACTGACTTTGGAATTGGCCATTGCAAAACTGCCATAACCTTGGTTGGATCCATACGAACCCCATCTGCTGAAACTACGTGACCCAAATACTCAATCGATCGTTGAACCTAAGAGCATTTCTTTGGATTTACCACAAATGAAGCCAACGATAATAAACCCAACACCTCTCGAAGATGCTCGATATGAGTAAGCTTATCAGCACTGTAAATGAGTATATCATCAAAGAATACCAACACGAACTTACGTAGTAGCGGCCGAAACAAGTCATTCATAATCGACTGGAAAGTTGACGGAGCATTTTGTAGCCCAAATGGCATGACTACGAACTCGTAGTGACCGGAGTGAGTCCGAAACCCTGTTTTCGGAACGTCCTCGGGAGCAACCCGGATCTGATGGTATCCTGCTCGTAAATCCAGTCGTGTGAACCAAGAGGCTCCATGAAGTTCATCCAGAAGTTCTTGAATTACAGGAATTGGGTATTTATCTGGAACTATACGCTTATTCAACTCCCTGTAATCCACACAAAATCGCCAACTCCCATCTTTTTTATGCACCAATAACACCGGGCTCGAATAAGGGCCTGAGCTCGGTTGTATCAGACATGCAGTGAGCATCTCATCAACAAGACGTTCAATCTCATCTTTCTAAGCAGCAATGTACCTGTATGGCCTCATGGATACTGGCGATGAACCGGGATGAAGGGGTATATGGTGTTCATTCTCTCTTCTAGGTGGCAATCCCATAGTTGGTGCCACAACCTTTGGAAACTCACTGAACAATTTCTGCACCTCCATAGGCAAACTGATTTGCCCATCCGACTCAGTTTGGGACAGCTCTATGGCCCACACCATCCAACACTCTTCAACTTCAGCCACCTTGAGAGATGAGGCCGCCGATATTTGCCTGCAAGCCAAACGGGGATCACCACAAAGTCGGATTTGACGCCCTTGGTATGTGAAAGTCATGGACATAAATGCCCAATTAGCTCGAACTTCACCTAGAGTGGCCAGCCATGTCACGCCCAATATAATATCCACCCCACTCACCGGAAACACATAAGCATCGATCTCAAATTGGGCGTCCCCCACAGACAGATTCAAACTCGAACAGAAACCAGCAGTATGAGTATCTTTTCCATCCCCTAAACGAACAGGAAGGACGGTTGAATCATCAACACTCACTTCCAGTTGTTGAACAATGCTTCGAGAAATAAAACAATGGGTTGCCCCACTGTCGATCATGATCACCACCGGAGCTCCTTTCAAAACCCCCATCAGTTTCATGGTACGAGGTCCATCGAAACCGTAGGCAGCCACGGCCGACAGCTCAAGAAACCGAAGCTGTGGCGCATCCTCGCCTAATTCCTCTGACCCCATTCCTAAATCCCTTGGCTCACCATCATCATCCTCATCCAACAACAAGATTCGCAGGGATCGATTTGCACATATGTGGGTAGGGGAGTAAGGCTCATTGCACTTGTAGCACAGCCCATTTGCACATAAATCATTATACTCAGTGTGAGTCATCTGGCTTGTACCTCGGGATCACGGTGGTGCATACGATCCTTTGGATTCAGCCGTTGCTCGAGATCCAGACTCACGATTGTAAGTTGAAGAAAATGACCCCCGGATGTTTCCTCCCCCGGATCGCGGTTGTCCAGCGTTCGGGAAGGAACGTCCACCCTTATTCTGGTACTCACCCCGGGACAGGGCTGAACGATCCACAAAAGGTGAGAAACGTGGGAGCTGAGATGGATTAAGTTCACGTTCAATCTCACGAGCCAAGTGCATCATTGCACTAATTTCCTCTGCATCCTTCGACCTAATCCGAAGGCGGATATCCTCTCGCAATCCATTCAAGAACAAACCCAATGCTATGGAGTCGGGCAGATTTGTTACTGATGTCATCCTTGAAATAAAATTATCAACATACTCATCTACAGTAGCCGTTTGGCGAGTGGCAGCCAAGGCTTCGTAGGGGTTAGTGCGAGGGTCGTCTCCATAATGACGAAGCAATTCCACCGTGAATTTCCGCCACCCCATGGTCGGAAATCGCGTCATCAGCCACTGCAGCCACTGGAGAGCAGTACCCTCCATAGCTATTAGAGCCAACTCAATTTTCATCTCCTCCGGCGTGTTATCCACCCTGAAATATTGTTCAGCCCTCGAAATCCAAGCAGACGGGTTTTCGCCGGTGAAATTCGGCAATTCCAACTTCACAATTGGTGTGCGATCAGGTGTGTTTTCTTGAGCCACGGCTCGACGACCAGAGGCGGTTTCCGAAGTTTCACCCGCCTCAAACCCCTTCTCGCCCATGAATTTCCGGAGCAGCATCTCTAACCCGCTAATTTGTGTCCTGACGTCCGATGCTAGACCCTCAACCTTCTTGTCGAGAGTTTCGACCCCTTTCTCTAACGTTCCAAAACCCGCTTCCAGGGCATCCAGTCTCGCTTCACTCCTCGTCATTGATCCGGCAGGTCGGACCAATTTGTTAAGAAGCCCTAACTTAACCCAAAACCATGGTCAAAGGTAAAGGTTTGACTCCCACTTATATACCCTTCCACACTTTCATGTGGAACCGATGTGGGATATCGTAACACTGACTCTCGAGCATTATACCTTATTACCATGAAGAAGAAAACAAAGAAAATACATGAAATATTAACTTCAACATTCTTGTGCAAGTGAGGGGGTTGAAGATGTGTCATCTGAAGCCTATTTCATGATTTTCTAGATCCAAAAAATTTCATTTTCAGATCTAAGTTTAATAATTTTTAACTCCTCTGGGCTAGGAAGTGGAAAATGGATTATCTAGTTAGTTGGGTCTTGTTCAAGAAGGATTTTTTTTATCCTGGGTCTTGTTAAAAGATAATTCACAGCTATATCTTTTTGCCTAAAATTTTAGTTCTCTTGTGTTTCTGGTGATTAATATTTCAACGTAAAACTCAAAACAAAGACAGTCTCATTCGACATGTAATTCTATCATCCTAATAATCTTTGATCATGATGAGGAGCCGTTATTCAAATCCAAGGCACATCACTACTTACAATCGTCGTATCTATTTCCAGTCGCTACAAATTATAATTTCAATGAATTGAGCACAATGCTTGGGGGAACTAACATAATAAGGCAGAGAATATTCTGCTACTCACTTTGAAGAAAAATACAGCTGCAATTAAACCTGTCTGGGCATAGTCAAGCACAGCATATGCACAGCTGAGTAAACCACCTTGAAGTGCCTGAGATATAGATTTGGATGAGACTGATTAGTTAAGAACATAACTGACACACAATTATGAAGTTTAACCAAATGGAAAGGGAAGTATAAAATTGTAAGGGAAGAAAATCCAAGATGTCCACAATGAAATAAATCCAACATTTCATAATATTCTGCAGCCACTTCAAGCAGTTAGTGAAATCACCAGCAACACCAGGATGTTTACAAAACATCCAATAATATTAAAATCTAAAACAAAATATCCTGCTCATAGAGGCCCACAATTTAACCTAGCCTGTCAACAAAAGATTCTGTAGAAATAAGGCCAGAACATGTATTATGAAAATTCAAACCAGTTGCCATGTCATGAAAGTTTGAATAAGCCATATTACTAACTTAACCCGTTTATACACAATATCTAGCCAATAACGCTAGATATTAAAATACACACCTTTAGCCAAGGGGAGCCACGGAGTCTCTCACGCTCGTGGTTTCTTATTTTCGAAATTCTGGAAGAGGTATCCATCTATCTTGACATCAGAAAAAGGAAAGGCTCAAAATAATACAAGAAGCATGAATAAACATAACAATAAGATATTTGCACAATATCGAAAAGGATCAGCAGATTATAAGACATTATAATGGCATACAAAATGCTTTGATTAAGAGATTGCATTGGTGTTTTTACAATGTTGTAATGCATTTATTAGCATAGTAGTGTGAAAATAACAATTAGATACACTTCAGACCTTAAAAGTAGAACTATCACGGTAAAGATCAAAAGCCAATATCTGACACACAGACTTGTCTTACTGCTGTCATAATATGAATAACTCGACCAACTGCATAAGAGGACTAACACCTCCCATAATTAAAACCTCCAGAGTAAAGCTTTTTTCCGGCAAGAAATTAAAAAACACGAGGCAAACATTTTTTTACCCAAGAACTCCCAGATCTAATGATCTATGTTACATGAGGCACAAGAGGCAAAACAGACAAAAATTGATTTTTCTGACGTAAGCATCAAGGGAAGGAGGGCATGCATACTAAAAATAGCAGTCAATCAAACAATTGTCATCTTCACATACTATAAGTCCTCATTAAGAATTTCTAATCGTAGTTTGCTCAAAATTCTTTGAATAGATTTGAAATGTAAAGAATTAAATCTTGCATAAGAGCAACCATTTAGATATGGGAAAATATAATTCTACAGAAATTGAAATCTAGAGAGTTCATAATTCACATTTTCCTGAAAATTTTACCAGCTCTTGCCCAGTAGCTCGACAAACATGAATTCCAAGTGCATGTAATCCTAGAGTGTAGAACCCAGTAGCATCCAACAAATATAATAGTTGGTAAGCAAAAGAAAAGCCTGCACATCAGAACACTACATCATATCAGAAGAGTGATATAAATAAGTTTAAGTGGAAAATTTGACAGCTTGCTCCATGATAGAATGACATAATAGCAACAAGCTTGATTGGAAGCACCAGTTTGCACCCATGCAAAAGGGAAAGGGTGGAAAAGATAATATATACACTACATACTCAACACATATGGGAATGAGTAATAAATATACAAGGATTCAACTCATCAGTATACTTCCAGTCATGTTTGCTTCTCTCAGCTTCAAGTAGCTGCAAATATTAGCAACATATGTGGGGCAAAATACCAGATAATCCAATCTGCTTCTCTTTCCAACATCATCGTAGCGGCCCCTCTAAAACACAATTCTTTTTTAATTTTTTGAAATACCTAATCAATTAACCACACATGAACCCAAGTCAAGCATGCTATATTCCCTAGAGTTCAATTTGCACTGAGTTTTTCAGTGTCTTCTCTTATCAAGTGTGTCATCCACATTGTGATAATCAATTTTGGCACTCACTGACTGTAAAAATCTCACTGAGAATTGCTATTACAGAATTCAATCAAACTGATTCACAGATCAATTGTGATTCTCTCTCTCCATCATAATCCTGGTGAAGTTAATCTGAGATATGTTTTCAAATTCAAACTTCTCAATTGTCCAGCCATGTGAAATATCAAATTTATATAGGCAATAACTCAGGAAGTTACAATTTCCTAAATTGACATAACATTTCCTCCCTAAATCCCTTATCCATAACATCATTTGAGTATATATATGGCTGAATACAGCAGCAGAATGAAAACTAAAAAGAATGCAAATGCAACAATTAAATCAAACTTCACTCCAATGTATAAGGCCAAAGAAGTAAAAAAAAAAAAAAAAAAAGTTTCAAGAGTGATTTAAGGGATAACTAATGCTACACTACATGGACCTTCATTTCCAGCATGCAGCCAAGGGTAGCAAGCACCGACAGTCTTCCGTAGCCTCTTGACCAAACGAGCTCTAGCTGATGCTTCAGTATCTGAGCTGTCCCTTGATCCAAAGGAACTGTTGCCTCCACCAACATAGTCAGTGTCTTCAAACCTTTCATCACTATCTCCCCATAGACTTGCCTGAAGAGTAGCTTCCCTTTCGTTGTTGTAGATTGATTGCAGCTTTGACTTCAAATATGGTAAAACCACCTGGGAAAGAGCAGAAGAAGCATTACTCATCAACAAGAATCTAATAGAACATCATGAGGAACTGTGTATCATCATAAATATTTAGATGGCCTTGAAAAGGTGAGAGTGGAATCCCAAGAACCAACATAGTTCAGGTCATCGTCCTGGCAAACTAACCTTCAATGCTAGATGAACTATTGCTACATATCTTTTGACAGCTATTTGTATATGCAGATACCATGAGGAACATGGGCTCAGGTATGATATAGTAGAATCTTAAAGGAATTCCACTGTTTAACTTCTATAATGAACAATTTTGCAAACAATTGACTCAGTTTTCTTTAAGTTTACCCATCCAAGGATTGAATGTTTCAATTCGAAATGTCTAGATTCCATTAGAAATAACATCAGTTACTTAATATTTCAAGGTGTTATTGACAGTTTGAGCCCCAACAAAGAATTTAAAACAACTGGATAATGGAAGATAAGATTTCATCCAGTGTGATCCAAACTGCTGCATTTTGAAACTCAATACATATCCTTTTCATCAAGCATACTCTCGACAATCAAAAAGACACTGATGACATAGCGCACTAAAACCACATGTATAAGACCAAAATACCATCCTAACTCCTATTACCATTTTAAATTTTCTTCACTTCACATAAGATCATATGGACTCAGAATTTACTACCCTAGTTTGCAACCAGAGAAATGATTGCAAATTGATAGAGTTTCCACCAGAAAAACAGTAAAGTACGTTTTTACACTATGGGCCTCAAGCTTGTTGGCAAAAAAAAAAAAAAAAATGATCATTCAAAAATCCAAAGAAGGCCGATTATGTGATAGCTGATGCAATGAGGTAAAAAATGAAACGAATCAGAGGAATGCCAACAAATCATAAAGACTCCTTAGCTAACTCCAATTTAATAGCCATAATTGAGAAGATTTTTTACCAGAAATACAACAGACAGCACTTTTTGATTCTTATGCAACCCGGTGTGACGGACCTCATCACCAGAATCTGTAAGTACGTTACTCTTTTTCAATCGAATCTTAACTCCTCTCCGCCGTAAGCCATATAAAGATTCAGAAAATGAAGCATCTGACAAGATACATGGCGAAAATTCAGCAAGTGGTTAGCGATATAACCAGTACTATTCATCATTAGTTCAAAAGATTGTGATCCCTCTCTGTTAATTGAACATTCACTATCAGCTTTTATCTCAATTGATTCAGCATACATTGAGTGGAAATTACATGCCATTATTATTAGAGAAGCAGATATAAGAGACAACTTTTCACCTGTAGTACGCAAATTACACGCCATTACTATTAGAGAAGCAGATATAAGAGACGACTTTTCACCTGTAGTACTCAAACTGTGGGTTTCAAGGACAAGCATAAGCAAAGCGAAGAACTCATCTTCGTAGTCCAAAATTTTGTGAATAAAAGGTCTTCTTAAAGCGAATACCTGCAAGCAAAAGGAACATTTTTTACCTTACATGCCACATCCAAACCCTCTCAACAAACGGTCACTCATAGAAGGAAATACATATCAATGGAGCCCACAAATGAAATGACCAAGAGTGAATATACCAAGAAACATACTAGCAGCTGCAAGCAGAAGACCACGTTTTACATGTTTTGACTATAAAATCACAAAAAGGTTATTACAATTTCAACCACAAAATTATTGGGTGTGTATATTTTTCTCTGAGAGGTCAAAATTCGGCAGATAACCTGATCATGATTTAATAATTTATCAAGTTTTTGATTAGATGGATTATAAAGCTCAAACAGCTATTTCTATAGATTATTATCCATAATTTAGAAACTACTAACTTCTGGAGATCATTTTTCCTAGGTGCAGGTAAGCAAAGAACGTCAATTTTTAAGGTTTATCACTTAAAGTCCAATTTCCGACTAAATTGAAAACGCAACTTGCAGAAACTGAAGATATACATACGCCGAAGGAATAAGTGAGGGCGGCCCGTAGACTCGACGGTAGCTGCTGAGCGGCGGCCATCTCAAAAAATGTAGGCCGCGTACCTTGCCCGCCCACCTGGAACAACATCTCTCTCTCTCTCTCTCTCTCTCTCTCTCTCTCTGTATGCGTGATCTTCATCTTTCACTTTTTAGTCTGCGATGATTCCCCCATAAATTTTAAGATTCACGATTTGCCCCTCAAAGAATATAAATTTTGTGATTGGTCCCCAATCTTCTAGTAAACCTTTGAGGAGACCCAACAAACATGGTTTTTATTGCATTAATACCCTCTGATATTTATCAACCACATATCATGCAAAATATTTCGGTGGGACTAAGTATAACACTATTTACTTAGCAAGTCTCAATTCATCCATTTTTCAATTAAAAAAATGTAATAAACACAAAAGTATCAATTTTATTCTATGGGAAATAATAAAAAATAAAATTCAAATTCTACTAGCTTCATTCGACCATAGCTGAACATATTTCTACGTGTTCGGTCAATTAAAGCCGAATAGAGTTAATTGGTCTTCATAGATTTTTTTTAATTTTTTATACGTCTTTCACATAATTTTCATACATAATTTGTCTATGTTTGTCATTATGTTGGCATTCCATATCTCAAAAAATTAAAAAATAAATAAATAAATAAAACATCTGACACAATAGAGAAAAAGTAAAGGAAGAAGAGAGAGTCGGGGTTTCAACTTTTCTTTACCTAAAGTTTAAAAGATAGGTATTTTTTATTTTTCTATTTTTTATTATTTTAATTGAACTATATTTAATATATAGTGTGCTTAAAAAACCATGAGGTGTCTCTAATCCCATCAAAATATCATCCTTATTTTTAGTGATTTGTAAATTGATAATACACACGCAAACTAAATATAATAGAAAACTTAATTTCTTACAATATAACTTTATTAAAACTTAATTTTCTCTAAGATCAAAATTAAAAGCATTTACAATATTTAAATTATAACATAATTATATTATTATCATAAAAAAGAAAAGATAAATCGAGGTTATAATTTAAAATTGCCGCTCCATTAACATGCTTTTGTGATTTGTATTAGAACCTATAACAGATCCAACCAGCATGAACTAGCCAATCCATCTTAAACAATTATTTTTGCTAACTCTTATTAAGAAAAAAACATTTTTGAATATTATTTTAACAAGATAGGTATGCAATGAAATGATTTTGAATCAGATAGGCTACTAGATATTTTTTTTTTTTTTTTTATGATAATCATAAAGTAGGCTGAATATTAATAATATATTTGACATATTATAATCTTAATAATAATACATACAAAAGGAATTCAAAATACAATCAAGAATCATTACCATCCTCAAATCTTGTATAATAAAGGGTTTGCCCCGTTCCTATCCTTGTATTTCTCACTCACCTAAGAATATAGAATCAAACACCAATATTCAAAAGAATAACTACTTCTATTTAAAAGTCTATGCAACAATCTTCAAAAGAGAAAACAATTTAAATTTCTAATCTATATATCATTATGAATGTTGCTTCACAAAAAAAAAGATTGTCAAAGACTGCTGCTCTGCAATCACAAAAACTATGCCAACCACAAAGTACCATAAAACTATGCAGTGTAAAGTTGGTGAAAAAAAACTCTAATCTTATACTTCACAATTGCTTGAGATGAGCTTCAATAATCACAAGATAAACAAGTAGAAAGGCACAAACCCAAAGTGAAATGCAAAACATATATCATCACTGATTAACGCGACTCTGTCCAACAGAAATTGTCTGTAGGATCAGGACTTGCAAGAAGGTTGAAAGGTTTCCTGATACTATCTTTTAAGATGGAGATTTGGCCTTCTTTCAGTAGTATGTCTTCTTCGAGGGCCTCTATTTTCTTTCTCAAGGCATTATTCTCAGAATTCAATAACATGTCATTCTCAGTATATCGCTTTACCTCATCCCACATTAGATCTCTCTCCTCGGAGACCTTTGGTAGTATTCCCCTCACTATAGCCAACTCTTTCTTGCATTCTTGTAGCTCGCTTTGAAGCTGATTGATAGTCTCGTCCTTTTTCATCATCTGGTATACGAGGAATATAAAACATCAACGGAATACAAATGAGAATGTATATTCTATTTAACAGGTAAAATGTTGCATCATATTACAATGTTCACATTTACTCAATCTAACAAAATCTTCATGTCGTTTTTTACCCAAATGTAGCTTCTATATTGGTTGTTCAGTACAAATCTTTAGTAAATCTGTCTCAACTTTATTATTTTTCAACCCCTTAACTATGTAGTATGCAATAATGCTATGCTGATAAGCTAACCAGGGAAGCCACAACATAAAGAAAACTCAAATTTCTTTCAAATAGTGTGTTCTTTCTTTAATAAATCTTCTTGGTCCATATGCTAAGCCAAAAAGAAGAAGAAATTAGCGTAGAAATTTACCTGAAGTTCGAGTTCTTTCATCTTGTGGTTTATGCAAGAGAAATTATCCACTGCATTTTGCACTTCACTTTTGAGAACGTCATTGCCTCTAACAGCCGAAGCAAGCTCTGCTTGCAGCTGCTCCACATCAAGTTTCCTGGAATAAAGCTTCTCACACAACAAACTTGTCAATAAGGACTCTGCTTTCAATGCTGATCTGACCATATCCTGGAAAGTGAACCGAATAACATTGAGCATAAAGCAAATTCAAACAACTTAATGCAGACAAAAATGCCATTGATCATAACAAATAATCATAAGAATTGATCTACCTTTGAATTCTGCTCATCATGTTTGTGTGATTCATCAACCAAGCTATGAGTTTGAACATCCACACCAGGGGAGCTTTGCTCATGCAACAATGTGGATTTTTCTTGAAGGACACCAAATATTGACTGTGTACTGGTTGCTAAGTTTTCAGCTGCCCGCTCTAGACCTTGGAGCTTCACTTCACATTCAACAAGAACTTGGCCATCCAAACATACAACAGAAGCTGGACCTTTTTTCAGTGGAAAACCACCATTGGTTTTGACATATTCAATCACTTTTCTGCAAAGTTGGGTGCTCCCAGTAAGCAACGGTATCATTTGAGTTTGCAAGCAGCTAATACGATTTTCTAGTTCTCGATCCAACTTAAAAGTAGTAAATTCACCCTCCTTTCCATTATTCTTCAGACGATTGAGTAGATCAATGTTCTCATGTCGAAGTGAATCAACCTCAGCCCTATATGATTCCACCTCCTTCCTCAGTGCATGCTCCACTCCCGTCAACCTCACGTGTTCAATTTGCATCTTTGCTATCCTGAAGTCAAATGTCCCCTGAGAAATTTTCTTTCCAAGTTCCTCACAAAGACTACGTAGGCCATCAATCCTCTTCTATTGATCATTACAGGTCCTTTGGAGCCTACTGATAGATTGGTGCATATCCTTGCACTCGGAAACCTTCTCCTCATAGTTTCTTCGGATGCAATCTCTGTCTTCTTCTGCTGTTCTAGCTTTCTCTTGCCATTCAGATAGTGTTTTTTGCAAATAGTGGTTCTCTTTTCTAGTGTCCTTGACTTCAATAGATAAATCCCCAAGTTGTTTCTCTGAGTTTGTAATTTTGGATCTACTTTTCATTTCCTTTTCACTAGAAGAAGAGACTTCTCTTTGGAGGCAAACATTCTGCTCTGCTAGTTCCCGTACCCTTTCTCGAAGCCTGTGTTCTTCTGCCTGTAATCTCTCGAGCTTGAGTGACCACTCAGTTGATCTCCTATCCAATTCCTTTTCAAGTGTTAATTGTATCTCACTCTTTTCCTTCTCCAACCTTCGGGACAAAGCATCTAGCTCTATCCTTCCTTGTTCAGGTTTTTCCTTAAACAAGGCCTTTTCAGCAATTCTACCCTCAAAAACTGCTGAAACCTCTAGAGCCATGTTTGCTTTCTCCTCCATTAAGCTTCTAATTGTTTGAATCAAAGCTGGCACACTGAGGCCTCTAAACTGAATAAAACTTCCTTTTTCAAGCTCTTCTGACAGAATTGCAGCCCTGTCCTCAGCTTCCTTAAATTTTTTAAATAGCTCTAGATCAGCATCTGTTACAGCATCAATATTTTCCCCAGATGCGTCTTTATTACCAGAAGAAGACTCCTTTTCCATGAATTCTGAAAATTCATCATGAGGAGACCCGTCACTAGTTTCAGTGTACCAATCCATTGTACAATTTTTTGGAGACACTTCATCATTATATGCATTGGAACTCCTATTCAAGGTCTTTCCATAGACATCTTCAATGGTGATTGGGTTATGAGGGTCAAATTCTTTAGACCTCATCTGAGACTGGGAAAGTCTCTCAACCACATTTCTTGCGAGTTTCCGTGGAGATTCATTGCAATATCCATTATCACACCCATCCTTTGAGGAAAGCTGATGTTGTGACATTTTAGTTTCTCTGAAGGATTGAGATTTTGGTTTTTGTTTCCTAGCATCATACAAAGCAGGTGCAGAAAACTGACTTCTTGGCGGGCGCTTGACCACATGAGCATTTTCAAATTGACTTTTGGAGTAGAATTTGGTTTTTGCTTCATACCTTTCTAGCTGCTCTCCATCAATGTAGCGATCCAAAACTTTATTTGAGAGATTACTGGAGCAATACGAAGAGTTCTCTGACAAATCAGAGTGTGCTCTCGAAACAACACCATCATATCTGTCAACTCTCTGTGCATTCTGAACCATAGCTGAATCGACACATTTTGTCTTGGATTGCCTCTCAGGAGTGAGAGTACGAGATCTGAAGAAGAAAGAGAATAGCAGTTCAAAAGGGAGCATATGTTTATAAGGACCATAACATTGATGCACGATAAGATTAATACAAGATACACACACACACACAAAGGCTGCATACCTTGAGGAGCGATGCCCAGATTGCTTGTTTGAATGATAACTAGCACTACATGAAGAACCAGTTACGTCCCCGCTGTTCCTTAGCCCTTTTCCACTGTCATAGAAAGACCCAGATGAGAATGAGAGGCTTCATCTTAAACAAGGAGTGCTACCAAACACCTGATCTTCAGAACCATGCTTATTTTTCATAGACTTATCCGATCTTTCTGTTGATTTTTCCCAGTAAACTTGCTTATCCTTCGATGGTGGAGATACTTGGTTGCTGTTGGCACCATTTGATGAATTCGATCGGAAAAAGAATAGCTTCTTCATCTCAGTGACTTCGACTCTCACTAATTATCATAGGACTTGGCAACAAACCTGTAAAAAAACTAACCCAAAAGAAATGGAAAAAAATATATATATATTAGATATCATTAGTGAGCCTGCAGTAGTAGGGAAGCAAATGCAAACAAAGAAGTGAAAACAGAACCTTCTGTACTGATTGCATCATAGTTTGATTTTTTTTTTTTTTTTTCACAATTTAAGCATGCTTATTTGCTTGTGGATAATTGAAACAAATATAGTCAATAAGATCCAACAACAGGTAAATGAACTCGACAAGAATTATGAATCTAGACACTATATGAGTAGTAACTATAGACTATTAACAGAGTGTGAGAGCATGTTAAGATTGCACAAAAACATTCCGACAAATATATTCCCCGTATACTAAAAAAGCAACAGTAGGAAATTCATGTTCACCTGTCTAATATGTAAAGAACTTTACACTTTACAAACAGAAACAGTGAAAAAGGTAAAGTGTCTGAACTATCTTCTTAGAATACTTTTCAAGTCCAAGAAAAATCAAAAGCAAAAATTTAACAGATAATTACAACCACACACCTATCAGAAAAGATCAATTAGATAAATGGAGAAAAAGAAAATCTATCACTAGAATAAACAAGCTTTAGATTCATAACATCTGATATCCCTGCTACATAAATAGTTTTCTAATAACTCCACTGTACAAACTGTACTTATATTAGTTATTGTATGGTTATAAAATATAGGAGGTTTCAGAAAAGTTCAGTAATGATTTCAGACACCACCTTCACCGTTAGCACGAATCATGGAGACTACCATGCAATAAAGAAAAGAACTAATCAATGTGTTTCTGATCCATGATTACTAAAATATTAGTGCTTGAAGCTTTCATGACTGTCATGGTGATTCTTTTAGTCATAAAGACCAATCTACCCTCAATTCTTGCCCTAATACAAAATCACTCCCACCAACATCATAATCAAACAATAATATAATTCTGCCCTCTATTCAAATCAGCACACTTTATCTACCAAAAGAAGTGAACAGGGAAAAAACTTAAGAAGAGAACTGTAAATTAAAATCCGATTTCATATACAATACATTGTGCTATAAAAACCTCAAAATTCTCAAGGTTAACAACAAATTCCAACACAGAATCTTGGATTCTTTCCCTCAGGGGAAAAACAAAAGGAAGAAGAAAAAGAAGGGGGGAATAAAGACGAAGAAATACTTTTTCTTTCTTGAATCAATCGCGCTCTGAAACAAAAACCATTGTCGCTAATCCCCAATAGTTAAAAATCAAAACTCAAAAGTCGAAATAATTGCTTTTACTCCCATAACTTTCAAGCAATAAATCGACCGTTAGAATTCTCCATTTTTTTACTTTCAACTTTGAAAAAATCGATTAAATATTCAAATTCAAATAAGTATAAAACAATAATTCAGAAGATTCGCAACACGGAACTACTTACCAAATATAACTCACAACATGTATCAAAAAAACTCACACTGAGAAAGCAGATAAACGTCTACGAGATCACAACAGCAACAGTAGACACTTAATTCAGAGAGTGAGAGTGTGTGTACAGTATTGATATGGTGGGTGTTGAAGGTGTGGGCTTCAAAAAAATCAGAACAAAAATGGAAGAGATTGATTCATTACTGTAACTGAGTTGAAGTGAGTATATGACAGCTGTTTTTGGAGTAAATTGGGAATCTGAGGGGTACTTTTGGCAACCGCCGAAAGTTTAAAATGTCGATGCCGCGCGTAAGGTGGAGCGTTCATTCTTAAACTTTTTAGGGTGGGCCCCAATGTCTCATTCTGATATTGACATTTTTACAGCAATTTTTTATAATTTTTATAATATCAGTTAGTTCAAAATAAACAGAATTTATATTTGATCATGGATCTGAGATGGTGTTCTGCTATTTATAATTTAAATCAATTTTTATAAAATAGTTTTTATTTTTTAGTTTATTAATTGTGAATTGATTTGCTTTATAAAATTATATCAGTAAGACAATCTAATTAAAATTCTACTATTTATGAAAATATGTTCATATAAAAGAATAGTCAGCACATCTTTAATATTCATTATTATTATTGTTTTTTTATTTATCATATTTTTACTAATATTCTTAAAATGTATTAATGAATTAATTTTATCTGCCATACATATTATTTTTTAGGATACGTAATATTCTTAAAATATATTAATGAATTAATTTTATCTGCGATACATATTATTTTTTAGGATACGTAACATTGATATAAGTGGATCAATTGAGATATTTATATGTCGTCACTTAACATATATCAATATTCATATTAGTTACGATCGATATCAATCATATCAACTGTAATATCTATATATCGATATTTAACTTATTTAGAACTTGTCGATATTATCGACTTCAATCATATCAGCTGTGAAATGCATCAAAAATAATTGATGTCGATATCGACCATATCAGTTGCAATATTAACATGTCGATGTATATCATTCTTGATAATTACTTCACATTTGCTATAAATAGCTCACCTATTTCATTTCTCATAATTCACAATCACAATTTATATTTAATTACTAAATAAAACATTTTCTATAAATAGCTCACCTATCTCATTTGTCATAATTCACCATCACAATTTATATTCAATGACTAAATTAAAATTTTAGGGATAAGAAAATGAATGAAAAAAAAAAGGTAAAGAAAATAAAATGGAAAAAAAGAAAAGAAAAAATAATAAGTATTTTACGCAACAGTTGCAGTTAGTAAACATTTAGTACTGCCGGGTTAAAAAATTCTAAATTTGTAAGATTAGTAAAATTTTAACTCATTTATTTGTTTAGAAATAGAAGCTGTTAAAAGGTTTTTGGATAACAGATTCACCATTAAAAACCTTTTAACTTTGAAATAGTTTAGAAGAAATAGAAAAATATTTTTGGATCATAGATTCACCTTTGAACTTAGAAGAGTGGTGCTACGGATCTTAAGATCCGTGCACCACTATTTGATACAGCACATTTTCTTCTTTTTTTCCGCACATTTTTTTTTTTGCCCCGACCTTTATGTTGTGTTAGACATACATTTATATTATATTAGTCATACCGTTATGTTATATTAGTGATACCATTATTTCCAGATTTCGGCACAATAAACCCTAATTTGGCACAAGTTGTAGATATTTACATTTATATGATATTACTTATATATTTATATGAGATTATTTATACATTTATATCAACATAAACATACATTTATATAATATATATATAAAGGTACAACGAACATAATTAAAAGGTATGATTAACATAACTAGGGTGTGCTTGGTACGCAACTTTACAACTAAGTAATGGAAATGGAATGTAAAAAAGTTTGGTAGATACCTTTGATTTCTTCAATCGCTATTTCAAATCCTAAAACTAAGGAATCATGATTTCTCAGGTTTTCCTAAGAAATACTTTCATTCCACGACTTCATTCCCAAAAAAGAAGCGCGCACGAGATATCTTATTTCCCTCTATTTCTTTATTTTCATCATTTCTCTTAATTTCTTTATTTTCATTACAGATTTTTCACGTCCTCACTCGTCTGTCAATTGTTCATCAATTATCCTGGCCCTTTTTTTTTATCAGTGATTTTTTTAATTTATGAACCTATTTTCATTAGATTTCTCTCACATGCACTCTCTATCTATATCTTCTTCATTGATATCTTCTAAGGTATTTTGCAATTGATCCAGAAAAAAAATCCCCAAAATTGATCGATTATATGGTTTCCATTTGGATAAATAAGCAAGTTTATGATGATTTAAAATATATAATCAAGTCTCTAGAAGCAGCATATAAATAATTAAGTTTATGATGATTTATAATATATAATAATCAAGTCTCTAGAAATATCATATAAATCAATAATCAAGTTTATGATGATTTATAATATATAATAATCAAGTCTCTAGAAATACCATATAAATAATCAAGTTTATGATGATTTAGAATATATAATCAAGTCTCTAGAAGCAGCATATAAATAAGAATATATAATCAAGTCTCTAAAAGTGGCATATAAATAATCAAGTTTATGATGAATTAGAATATATAATCAAGTCTTTAAAAGCAGCATATAAATAAGAATATATAATCAAGTCTCTAGAAGCAGCATATATATGATTACATCTGACCAAATAAATGAATGATGTGCCCTATTGTAATATTAAAGTCCATCAACCCTCTTTATACTATATTTTCATAAATAAAATGTCATTAAAATAATATTATTTTATAAAATAAAAAATTAATTAAGTTGATTTCATTCCTAAAGAATTTTGATAAACCAAACGAAATCAATGGTTATAATAGTCATTCCCATTATCAACCAAACAACACAAATTTTAAAGAGAATATTATTTCATTCCTCACTACTATCATTATCATTCCTTGAAACATACCAAGCGGCCCCTAAAGGTATGCCTAATATAACTAAAAGGTATGAAAGATATTAATATGTCAGTTTAAAAAAAATGTTAAGGTAGAACTAGTCTTACAAAGATAAGTCTAACATAAATAAAAGGTATGTCTAACACTACTAAAAGGTATGCTTAACATAACACTAAAGATATGACTAACATAACTAAAAGGTATGTCTAACACAACTAAAAAGTATAGTTAATATAACATAAAAATGTATGTTTAACATAACTAATGATATGTCTAATACTACTAAAAGGTATGTTTAACATAACATAAAGGTCAGGCACCTGGGAGCACATTTGGGCGGATTTCATTCGCGATCTAGAGGCACGTGGACGCGCGTGCGGACGCGTGCGTGACGGGCCGAGTCAGAAGTGATGCATGTACCCTACATCCATACAAATGGTGTATATAAGTTTTTGTGAAAATAGAAAAAGATTTTTGGATAACAGATTCACTATCTAGAACCTAGAACCTTGGAACTTTGAAATAGTTTGGATATAATTAATTGCAACTTTTTACTAGTCTCATTAAATATTTGTAACTATATTTTCACAGACACTGTCATTTTCAAATTTCACCTGTCATGTGTTATTTTAATTATCCGGTTTAATGGTTTATAATTTATTTAGTCCCTCTAACTTCTTAACTTAATTTTATTACTGTTTAGTTAATTGTTATGTTCTCAGGATCTTGTTTCCATTTGGAGTATTAAAAATAAATAAATCATATTTTTAGGAATCCTCTTCTAGAAGAAAGAATATTATATATAATTCAATTGATTAATTATTTATCTTTTAGTTTTTTCTGAAGGTGTATAAAATTTTATTTCATGATATAGTTTCGAATAACATTCATATGGTCTGGTTCGATCCGTGGTTGTGCGACTAACATATGAATGTACAATAATATGAAAACATTGTTAGCTTACCTCTTAACGAAACAAATATCTGTGTGCGTAAAAGAAATAATATATGTTGTTTATAGTATGAAATAATATTCTCATACTTTTTAATCATTATTTATTAAATTGTGATGACGTCCACAACCTTCTTGACATCTAATTCAAACATCACCATCATAAAAACCAAATTTCTAAGAGGTATCGTATAAGGGTCTCATTCATAGAGTGGCAATATATTTTATTTAAATCTAAATTTTCGGAAGATACATTATACATAAATTCATCACATGTATTCAATATTCAAAGCAAATTTCAATTTTAGTCATATATGTAGGACATTTTTCATTTTTTAACAATCAAATATTGATTTTTCAATTTTGCTCTTCTATATTTAGATTTATTCAAATTCAATCCGATTTAATTTTATCATAATTTTCAAAATTATTAATGCGAAATTTAGCAAAATTATATATTTTTCAAAATAACAAAACTTCAACAACACTGATTAATCATAAAATTATTAACCATACCCAATATTCGAATAGAATAATCAGTAAGAGATAATAACTATAGAAGTATTTGGGTATTTCGGAGCCAACTCACTTACTATATAATTGTATTAATAAATTTATATGAGATTATCTTATAAATATAAATTTTTAAGATATAGTTCAATTGTCTAAAACACAAATTCATTTTTTTTAATAAATTTCTATTTTAGAGTTGTGGATTGATAACTTTCTCATGGAATTAGAATATATAATAGGACGGTCTAAAAAGTATCTTTCAACTAATATATATATATATATATATATATATATATATATATATATATATATATATATATTATTAAAGTGAAAATGTATATGACGAATCATAAATTAAAATTGAGATTTAAACATCAGATTTAGCTAGTTAGTAAGTCAAAAACTCTATTTATATTTATTAATACACATGCAGAAAGACAAATGGAACCAATAACATCGTTTCTAAAAGAATCACACACACAATAGGTCTTTCAAAAAATATTCCATATTTATGTCTTTGAAGATTATGCGGGTAGAAGCGTGATAAAAAAGATAATTACAATTTATTGATTTTGAAAATATTCAGATGTTGTAATAATTTTAGAAATTCTTTTTCTTATTTCACAAATTAATCAATTGTCTAAAATAATAAAAATAACTTCTATTTATATTAATATAACTTAATATCTTAAAAGATAAAGAAAAAATCAATATTAAGATATCAATCACAATAAAATTTATCTAAATTTCAATAAAATCTTTAATATATCTAATCTCCTTCATTCTTCCCAACTTCGAAATGATTCGCCGTCAAATCAAAATTTGTTTTATCGCTGGTAGACCTTGAACACATCAAATATGTGAACCTCAACCAAAATGCATGGGGATCATTCGGCTGCCATGGTAAGACACGTGCAATATTGATCAGATAAAACAAGTTGAGTACCACCATTCCAATTTTTGTAAACTTGCTGAATACTCTTCTATTATCTTATTGGATTTGTTCAACCGGTTTGCTCAGTTCCACTCATGTGGAACTTTGTTTATCGTTAGATATTTCTCTTCAAAGTTGTCATTCTAAATAATCTTTCCTTCCTTATTCTTGGCTATGTCAATCTTGGTTTTGTCCTCTTCAAAGGTCTAATTAGTGACTCTTCCTCCACTTTCTTTAAAAATCAAAGACATGAACAGCGTTGACAACCTCCAAAAATGAATCACCAGTCTCCTCGTAAAAAAATGGTGGATCATCATAGTCATCATCTTCAATTGAAAAATCATCACTCTTCTCGTCAAAAATTGGTGGACTATCATAATCTTTATCATCAATTGAAAAAAAATCATTAACACTCTTTTATGATGGTCCATTGTAATCACAATATACTTCAACATCTTCATATAAATTAATGAAAATTTGAATTGTGGAAACCTGGATACCAGCTCATGCTGATAAAAGATATCTGTATATGAAATATTATATTTAATTATTGTCGAGGATGTTGGGAAATGGACAGTCTCGGAAAAACATTTTTCAATTTAGAAAAATGTAATAGATCATGAAACTGAATGTTCGTGCATGCATACCAACTCAGGCTAATAAAAGATAACTGTAAATGAAATATTATATTTAATTATTGCCGAAGATAGTTGATAAAAGTTAACTGTAAATAAAATATTATATTTAATTATTGCTGAGGATGTTGGGAAATGGACAGTATTGAAAAAACATTTTTTAATTTACAAAAATGTGATAGACCATGAAAATGAATGTTCGTGCGTGTAACACCATTATTTGGTGTGGAGGTTAACTAAAGATAGTGATTGGATAGCTATAGAAACCAAACTTATATATTGTGAATCACAACAAATGTGCATCTTACATTGTATTGTCTTTTTATAATATAGTTTTAAATAGTAACATTTGCATTCATCTAACATTGTATTTTCTTTTTATAATATAGCTTTAAATAATGACATTTGCATTTTTCTTGTTCCATAAAAAGTTGTTTGGAGTCTTTATCTCCATGTGTTACATAAGCTATATAGCTTTCGATATTTTTCATAGATCTACGCATCTATGATTACTACGTATACCATTATAAATTATAACTTAATTAGCTATGCTTGAAAGAATGAACTGTGTAAAAAAGTTATTCTTAAATATATCATAAAAAGTATAACATATATTTTTCCTCCCAAAAAAAAAAAAAAATGATGATGATGAAAGTCGAATATATTAGAGGTAATTTATCATTTAAAAAGTTATTCTGTATACATATTTTTTCATAATCATTACTACTTTAATGAACCTAAACATGCTTTTATATTAAAGTTTGTATACATTATGTTTGTCTTATAATTATCAGGTTATTATAACTGAATTGGACAATGGTTGTTTCCATATATATTTCACAAACTAATTACTACTTTAGGCCATCCCAACAATACTCTAAAATGGAGGATTTTCCAAAAACTGAAGGATTGTGACTCTCCAACAATACTCTTATTGAAGGATGGAGGATGGGTTGTGATCCTTCAAATTTAAAGAATGAGGATGGAGGATGGAGATTGGGTTTTTGATTTATTTTTAATTGTTAAATCATATGTTTCATTTATAAAAATACCAAAGTGAAGGATAAGTCATCATATACACATAACATCCGTAAGTGACCAATTTATCAATGTTCTATCAATGCAATTGGAGGCATTTATATTTGGTTGCTAATTGCATCAGAATTGAACATGAATCATGAATAGTAACCAAAGAATTCATGAATCATATATATGTACTGTGGATTCAACCACTTGATTGATGCAAGATGCATTTACATTCATTTTAGAAGGAGAGAGTTTGAAGAAAGCAATGGTTAAGTTCATTTTAAAAGGAGAGAGTTTGAAGAAAGCAATGGTTAAGAGAAGCCGTGAGTCGTCCTCATTTTCATCCGAGGAGAAGAGAATGATCACTCTAATATCGTCTGATAATTGCTAATCAGTCTCTGACTATAATGAACATGCCAACTCAACAACTTCCCGTTGCCGAAGCTGAATTCATCCATTAGGGGGACAACTCAACAACTTCCCGTTGCCGAAGCTGCATTCATCTATTATAGGAATAGTTATTATGGGAATAGTTGTTAGATACATGGAGCATTATGCTGACAATCCATCAGACATTGAGAAGACGTTCGAAGATGAATTCTTTAACTTGTATAAAGATACATTGGCGATCCATCAGACATTAATTCAACTTGGATAAAGATACATTCTTTAACTTGGATAAAGATACATTGGCGGAGTATAGGTATCTCTACTCGATCTTATCTATAAGGTATCTCTACTCGATCTTATCAAAGATACATTGGCGGAGCTCTATAAGGTATCTCTACTCGATCTTATTAAGACATTATCAATATTCTTTTTGATCATCTAATAATATGATTTAATTTTGATTAGGCGGCTGAGTACCTGGAAATTGAGAGTCTAATGGAGGTAAGATAATCGCAGAAGAAGTGGAGATGATGACAACGAAAAAGATGAGGGAGTGTTTTAATATTCAGAATGACTTGGCAACACGACTTGGTTAAATGCATGGGCGTACGATAAGGAGGCAAGTCCGATTAAGGATCCTGATTTGGATTCTGACGATGAATAATCATCTTCATACAAGACCCTAAACCCTAATCAAATTTCTAATTCCTCAATGACCAACTCACCCTGTTATCACATTTTAATATATAGTCGTTTTAGGTTTATGTGATTCTGCAATTCGAGTTGATGTTAAGATTGTAGTATCTGTTACAACTTTTATTCTCACAGACTATTGTTTAATTAAACAATTATATGTCATACTTTGTTGGATTGTTTGTGATTAGAGGTGGACACAATGTGGTTGGTATCTAGATGTAGGGAATATTCGAAAAATTACTAACTTATATTAAACAAAGCAAAAAATTAAAACTTCCTCCAAACATTAAATAAAGAAAAATGAAAAAAATACAATAAAACATTAAAAACTACAACTTCATTAAGTGAAAACATTTTAACCAATTTTCTTCTCATTTGAAACATACAATTTTGTAAAAGAGGTTTTGAAGAATAATTTAGAAAAATATGTGTAATTTTAATACAATGATCCAAAATTAAGGGAGATATGTGGTAATAACAATTGGATAATGTTATGGTTGCATCGTTAAAAATATTTTAAATTTGCAATTAAATACACGTATCCCATGAAATATAACAATGTCACATTGTTCTTGTGTAAAAAAAGATGTCTAACCTCATAAGATTCATTTAACATTTTATTGTTGAATTCTAACGGTTAACCACATCAATTATATTTTTTTTTTGGGCACTCATACCATATAATTTGCTAAATCTTCTCCTTTTTTTTTTCTTGGTGACACTTGTATGTCTAGCTAATAATGCAAGTGCATCTCTAATAGTTAAACCATCTCGAACACATAAATTTAAATAATGACAAATACATCCAATGTGAATCTTTTTATCATTTAAAGATGCATGATTGACAAAATAGAGTAAGTGCTATTATTAGCACTAACATTGTCAAAATGAAATCGATTTTTTTTTTTTTGCAAGTAAATTATATTCTTGTAATATATATATAACTTATGAAAAATATTTATAATAGAGTGCTCTTGATCAAATTCCATATATGTAATTAATCTCTTTTGCATTAACCATGAATCATTTATCATTTTATCTTAACTCTAAATAAAATCATCTTTAACACACAAATTGAAAACTTTTTGAATAAAAAAACCAAATTTGGCACTTAAAATCTAATTTAATACACCTACAATATTTATAATATCACAATCTAATGTTCTACATGAAATCAAAGTTGTTTGAGGTTTAGTAAAAGTCGAGCATATTGAAAATATAATTCTTGTTCACCAAAGTTGAATGGAAGAGATATACCGGTTATTTGTTAATTTTCTACGTATTTTTCTTATTGCTATATTTAAATAGAGTAGAGTTAGAAGACGTACCTTATGAAGATATGGTGACAAAATTATTATGTATATACTGTATACATATACGATGTAATTGTAGTTAAAAACACAGATTTTGCCACCCTCAAATTTCAAAAACATTGATAAATAAAAAAAAAAAATCACCCCTCAGTTAAAAATTCTTGGCTCCGTCTCTACAAATTAGTATTCACCAAATGTTTCACAAAGAGTCATATCCTCCACATTTGTGGAATACATATTGTTTCGAACAATAGTTGCAAATCCCTCTTGAAGTTAAGAGTAAAAATATTTGAATCATGAATCTTTTTTCACCCCCTCGATCTACTTTGAGGGTCCAATAAGTCTTATACTCCAATTCTCTTGAGTTGGATGATGATTCTCTTTACCGATTTCCTCAAAATGCGGTGTTTTTCTTCTATTTATGTTGATTTTATTATCATATATGAAATTTTAATTTTAATATAATAATTGTTTAAATCTAACTACAAGTATACTCGGTAAAATATTAGTATAAAATAATAATAATAATAATAATAACAACAACAATATATCCCAAAATATAATGTCCAATTTTTCTACACGAATTCCTTTTTCTTTTTTTCTTTTTTTTGTTGAATAGAGTTTTTGTTTATTTAATTGCATTTAATTTTCATGATCAATTTCACATATTTTTTTAATTTAACTATTGAACACTAATGGAATTTTTAATTTCCCTATTCATTATCTGATTTTAACTTGAGAAATGAAAATTTGAGGGAGGAGGCTATGTAGGATATTTCTGATACAAAATTATAATTTCAAATTAACTTCATTGAAAATTATTCATTTTAATGTATATAATGTATTTAATTTAACATGATTACCTGTAATTTTATTTTTAAGTTTGGGTGTTAAATTAAATAGCTTCTTCACGTATAATTCATTTTTAATACATGATGTATCAAATTTATAATTATTCTTTGCAATTTTGTTTATTATTATTTTATTTCGTATTTGGAATTTTGAGGGGTGCGGGAAGGCTTGGCAATTGGGTGGGAAATCCTTGTTTTTCAGAGATTTGCCCCAACAAGATGGATAATCCTCATTCCCCAGGGAGATTCGCCCTCAATGAGATTAAGAATCCCCGAGGAGCAGGGACAAGGAGGGGATCATATTGCATGCCCCGTGGGGATTTATAAATATATATATATATGTGTGTCAACTTTATAATATTTTAAATATTTTAAATAATTTAATATAATATTTATGTAAAATTTATTTTTATAGATGAATGATGAAAATTCATGAAAATGTAATTAAATATTTATATTTATGTAATTGAATATTTATATTTATGTCCAAATTAGATTGACTTATTTAGTTATACAGACCGTACTTTCATTATTTAATCGGATTATAAATCTTTTTTTATACTGTATTTTGAAGATATCCTGCGTGTCATATTTTTTAATGTAATTTTATGAAAAATTCAAGTATTTATTAAGCTAATAGTAAAAAAAAAATTTAAATAAAAAACTCGGGTGGGTAACGGGATCCCCATAGATCAGAGAATGGGAAAAACTTTCTTTCCGATATGATATTCAAGAATATATGATATTCATTAAATCTTTTATAAATTTTTTGGGATATTAATTTTTTTGTAATACAATATCAAAGATTTATGATATTTAGTAAATCTCAATATCAAAAATATATCAAGAATATATGATATTCATTAAATCTTGTTTTTTTGAGGATGTAAATATTAATATCGAGGATTTATGATATGATATATCAAGAATATATGATATTTGTTAAATCTTTTATAAATTTTTTGGGATATTAATTTTTTTTAATACAATATCAAAGATTTATGATATTTAGTAAATCTCAATATCAAAAATGTATCAAGAATATATGATATTCGTTAAATCTTGTTTTTTTCGAGGATGTAAATATTAATATCCAGGATTTATGATATTTAGTAAATCTCAATATCAAACATATATCAAGAATATATATTCATTAAATCTTTTATAAATCTTTTCGGATATTAATTTTTTTGTAATACATTAAAAATGAAGTAATAAAATTATTGATGCCATAGATATTAATATTAATATTTTCCTATGAAGACGAACCATAATTATATCATTTTTATAAAAGATTTAATGAATATCATATATTCTTGATATTCTCCGATCGGAGAATGGAAATGACAAAATTTACAAATCACACGTACATGCAATTTCATTTCCATTTGCAAACTGCACCTACTTAAGTGTATTTACAAGAAAAATTCGAAACCATCTAAAGTGCAATTCGTTATTACCAAACACGACAGATTTTTCATTCTATAACTAGTTCAAACCTTCAACGATGCTTTTTGTGATTTACCTTTGAGAAATTGCATAAATTACAAAAGGAAAGATTCCAATCACACATCTCATCTCTTCAGGTGCTTTAATTGTCGAACAAAAAAAGTACAGACTCAGCTTAAAAATAGTTCACGTTTTGGAATACACCACCACTTCTCTCTCATGAAATGAAATAAAAAGAACAAAGACATTCTCTTTGTTGCTCTTTCACTCTCAAAATATATACACTTGCACGTAAACATATTCTCTAGTATTGGAAACCCTTGATTTTTGTTGTATCCATGAGTATCGAAATCTTCGAAAAATCTAGGCTTCCCAACAGTTTCATAGGTCCCAGCCTAGGATTTAAAACATATTCTCTAGTATTGGAAACCTTTGATTTTGGTTGTATCGATGAGTATCGAAATCTTTGAAAAATCTAGGCTTCCCAACAGTTTCATCGGTCCCAGAATTTAGGTTCATCAGCATTAAAAAATCTTGTTTTTTTGAGGATGTAAATATTAATATCGAGGATTTATGATATGATATATCAAGAATATATGATATTCATTAAATCTTTTATAAATTTTTTGGGATATTAATTTTTTTGTAATAAAATATCAAAAATTTATGATATTTAGTAAATCTCAACATCAAAAATATATCAAGAATATATGATATTCATGAAATCTATATTCATTAAATCTTGTTTTTTTAGGATGTAAATATTAATATCGAGGATTTATGATATGATATATCAAGAATATATGATATTTGTTAAATCTTTTATAAATTTTTTGGGATATTAATTTTTTTTAATACAATATCAAAGATTTATGATATTTAGTAAATCTCAATATCAAAAATATATCAAGAATATATGATATTCGTTAAATCTTATTTTTTTGAGGATGTAAATATTAATATCCAGGATTTATGATATTTAGTAAATCTTAATATCAAACATATATCAAGAATATATATTCATTAAATCTTTTATAAATGTTTTCGGATATTAATTTTTTTGTAATACATTAAAAATGAGTAATAAAAATATAGATGTCATAGATAACATTAATATTTTCCTATGAAGACGAACCATAATTATATCATTTTTTTAGGATGTAAATATTAATATCAAGGGATATTTAGTAAATCTTAATATCAAAAATATATCAAGAATATTTAAATCTTCATTTATTTAGGATGGAGTATTTATGATAATCTTTTATAAATCTTAATATCGAGAATTTATAATATTTTGAGGATAAGTCATCATATACACATAACATCCATAAGTGAGACCAATTTATCAATGTTCTATCAATGCAATTGGAGTGCATTTATATTTGGTTGCTAATTGCATCAGAATATTTATATTTATAGATGACATTTCTCTATCTTTAATTGGGGGCTGGAGCTGATGGTGAATCTCACTCACATCTTGTTGCTTGGGACATTGTTGTCTAGCCGAAAGAGATGGGTGGTTTAGGAATTGGTTATGTATGTTTAAGATGATGGTAAATCTCACTCACATTTTGTTGCTTGGGACATTAGCCGAAAGAGATGGGTGGTTTAGGAATTGGTTATGTATGTTTAAGAATCTCGACGCTTTATTAAATGGTGATGGAGGTTTCCTATTGAAAATGATTCTTTGGAGTGAGAGTAATCACTAATATGTATGAATTTAGGATGAAGGTTTTGCCATTAGAAAATAGTGAGGTTTATCAACAATAACGAATACTGAAAATTGTTATTCGTTATTATGTTGACGTAAAGTTGTTTGAATAATGAGTTGTTTATTAAGTATATGAGAGAATGATTGGAAACTTGGTTCTTATTCATCATAATATCGTCCGGGCAAACACAACAGAACAAAAAGCGGAGAAAAAAAGTTAATAATCTCCTAAAAATTGTCTTAGATTGTATTTGGATTGAAAAATGAGATTTTAAATTTGTAGATAGTAAATTTATTATTATAGATTTCATTTCAAAATCCATCATAAAATTTTCCAATCTAATGCAGCCTTGGTGTATTCTCCAACCACAGCCTTATTATTTTTCAATTTTAAAGCAACCGTTGTTAAAAGCTTGACTCACCGATAGGTTTGATTATAATTTTGGAGTTTACTTTGTATATTATTAAATTTCAATGGAATAAGTACAATTCAATCTCATGTAATAATCATGTCAATATTTCTTCACTTATTTCTCACTTTTAGCTCTTTCTTTATCATTTTCAGTCCTTTTTTTGAATATCCGAGTAGAAACGTAGTTCGTATTTTAATTCTCAAAACCTACATAACTAAGTATGATGTTTTCTACAAGTGAGAGAATCAAGTCAATTTTATTAACTAATCATGAAACCGAGACCTAAATAACAAGTACAGATGACACTTATATATATTAAGAGGAACCTCATTTTCCTTCAATGAAAAATTTGCAAATGTATTTTCAATCAAAATACATTAGAAGTGATTTGATGGTAGAATGTGAGATTTTACCCTACTTAGTCACAAATAAATATACCCTAATAATAATAATAATAATAATAATAATAATAATAATAATAATAATAATAATAATAATAGTTCTACATAAATTAAAAATCATAATAATTGTTTTCACTAACAATAACGAATACTGACAACATGAACAAAAATTTGAATAATCATTTGCAGATTTTGTATGAATCAACCTTTTACATTATATTATTGATTTTGTGTGTGTATATATGTGAAGATGTTTAATGGCTCCGACTAATTTGTTCAACTATTTAAACTTACCATGAATTTTTATACATATAAAGTGCCAAAAAAAAAAAAGAAAGAAAGAAGAAGAAGCTAATTATAGTGTAACACTCCAATTCTTTTGCAAATATAAATTATGTCTATGGATAAAATTCAAATTCGATCGAGTCATGACTTTCATTTGATATTTCAATACTAAAATGAGAAATTTTATCAATTTAAGATTTGAAATATTTGTTAATTATAGATTCTTGACTTAAAATAAAATACTAGTAATTCACAACTTAAAAAAATGAAACTATCATTTAAAAACAAGATCCTACCTACCATCTTATAATGTTTAGGTTCATACTTAATTATTTTTTATAAATTTTTATATTTTTAAATAATTAAGAATAGTAATTCTATGTATTTCAATTGACAAATGAGTGGGACTATCCACACCCCCACCCTTTTCTAACCACACCTCATCTTCTAATCCCACCCCAATTGAAATATCATCCACTCAAAATATTTCTAAACACACCCAAAAAATAGACTATTATATCCTTTGACTAAAAAAAGCAAAACTCAAAATAAAAAAAAATATAAAAAAAACAATTGTGCTCATTGTTCGAACAAGAAAGAACAACAAGAAATCAAAACTTCCAACAATTTGTGTTCGAACAAATCGAACAAATTGTGCTCATTCGACTTCAGAAATCGAACAATTGGCATGGACACTCCAATTAGAAAATCTGATTCACGTCATCTAGGTTCGTATTTTACTCAAACCCTAAGTTAATTGGAACAATTTGGATCTTGAATAGTTGATATGTAAATTAGATTGAGTGATGGATAAAAATCGAACCATTTAGTATGTGTTATGGTTTGTGCATATAATTGTAGTGTATTGTGGTGAAATTTTCAGTTTAGGATGTTGAAAAATGTGGAAAATTCGTGTTTCTTCTCGAACTTTGTTCGATTCTGGTTATTCAATTGCTATGCAGAGTGTTCGACTATGGGTAGTCGAAAGAACTGGAGAATTTCGAATGGAATAGTTCGAACACATGGCAAAGTGTTCGAACTTTGAAAGTCGAACATACCCAAGATGTTCGAACATTGTGGTTTGAACATATCCCTTGACGTTCAATTTTTGTTGTTCGAACATAGCTTTTGTGTTCAACTCGACAAATTTGAACATAGCTTATGTGTTCAACTCGACAAGTTCGAACATTTTGTAGTGCGTTCAACTATGTATGTTCGAACATAGCTTAAGTCATTCGAGTTAAATAGTCAAACATACCATATTGTGTTTGAATTGGATGTTCCAAATTTACAACCTATGACTTTCTTATTATTTGTTATTGACACGTTTTGTCTGCTACTTGCAGGTGACATACTCTACGTGAGGAGGAAGTGACGACCAACAGCTTCTGAAAGAAATGGTATAAATAAAAAGCTTGCTGCCACTACTGAACACGTGACTAAACACATGTATGCTCATTCGGTGGATGAAGAAGTTGCAGTAGATGAAACTGAGGCATTCATGAACGAGCTCCTCGAGATAGCTGCAGATATGAATTTGCCTGAGAATGAGGCTGTGAATTAACGGATGTGTATTTGTGATTTTGAAGTCGTATATTTATTAACATGTGATATTTGGTAACTTATGTTTGATAAAGTCTGAAGTAATATTGTTCGCTTTGAGGTCGGATATTCATTTGTAGCTCATGTATGAAAATCGAATTGTAAATGGACAATGAAACTCGGCCTGTTCGACTTAAGAATTCGAACACTTTGTAGCTCGTTTGATTCTCAAAATCAAACACATCAAAGCCTGTTTGACTTAAGAATTCTAACATTTTGTAGCCCATTCGAATTCTCAGTATCGAACACATCAAAGCTTGTTCAAGTTACATAAGTCGAACACTCTTTAGTAATTTCGAAAATGTAAGTCGAACATTTTTCATAGTGTTCGAATTTCATAGTTTGAACATTCTCAATTGTGTTCGAATTCGAAAATCAAACATTTCTCATAGTGTTCGACTTTCATAGTTCGAACGTTTGGTGTATTTTTCGACTTCTTAATCCGAACAGTAGAACAAAAGTGCACAATAATGCAATAACCCTAACAAACAGATCTAAAACCAATGGACATTTTAACATCCAATTAAACCAAACACCATTTTACACCATAATACATCTTAAGTACAATTTACCAATAATTACCAACAATCAAATCAAACTCAATACAACAATCGAATCACAGTCATCAACACAATCTAATCACTATCAGGAATATCCACACTCGCAACACCAATGGATTCACTACTCTTACCCATTTCACCAAAGAAGTGCGACTATAAAAAAGGTTGGCCATGGAAAACTCAATTGTGTAATCTATTCCCTCATACATTGGATCATTCTCATGATCATCCACCTTACTTTCATCGATGGGATTCACCACACTTAGTTCCGTGGATTTTGAGTCATTTTTCTAATAAACAATTAAAATAAAAGATAATAAACATATTGTTCAACGATAAATACCACACTTCAATAAACATACTGTTCAACTTAAAAAATTGAACGTTACTAAGACTGTTCAAACTTTAGAAATCGAACACTACTAAGAATGTTCAACTTTAGAAAATCGAACACATCTTAGGTGTACAACAATCAAAAATCGAACACATCTAATAGTGTTCGAACACTAAAAATCGAACACTCATAAGATTGTTCGAACATTGATGTTTGAACACATTTAAACAAGTTTAACTTTTAAAGTCGAACACCATTCAAGTTGTTCGAAGTCTATGTGTCGAATACTCTTCATCCAGTTCGATTATTCTAGGTCGAACGGGACTGTTCCAGCGAGATTTTTGACCTTTCAAACTAAAACTTGATTTTTTATAATACACTACTAAAATCTGTTAAAAATGTAGTAGAAATCTTACATTACTCGTTTCAAATGAATCTTCCCATTCCATAGACATTTCAACCGAGAATTTTTGTTGTGGGTGATATTTTAGTGTTTAGAAAGGAGAAGAAATGTTTGATAATGGTGGAGAAGAAGAGATTTTCTAATATGAAGGAGAAGAAGAGGACTATGGGGTGTGTTTAGAAATTATGGGGTGTGGTTAGTAGTTTAAATTATATGTAGGGTGTGGTCATTGGGTATTATAGACATTTAATATATAATTACTTTTGAATTAATTAATTATGGGGTGTGGTTAGAAAAGAGTGGGGTGCGGATAGTCCCACAAATTTTATCAAGTGCAAATTAATAATTATATATTATATTATTGAATATAACTTAGTGATTAAGTCACATATGTACCAAAATTTTCTCTATATATACATGTAATGAGATAGAAGAAAAAACACACATATTCTCTTCTCTCATATACTTTTCCCTTCTCGTCTCGTCTTTTATTTACGCCTTTATTTTCGTTCGCTTTTTCATTCGTTTTTTTTCTAGTTTATTTTATAGTTATCGTAATTCTTTATAACATTATATAATTAATTAATTTGTGTGGGAGAGGGTTGCAAAACCCTAAATGTTTGGAAGGAATTTTAGTGGGTTTGGGCAAATCCTGACTTTGAAATCCTGGTTTATGTAGTAAAGGTGAATAGTATAAATGTATGTTTGTTTGAGAATTTTGTAGGGTAGGATTATACTGTAGATGTCAAATCAATGCTGGAAAATGTGAAATAATGTAATATTTTATTTTGTAGATATATGTGGTAATAATAGGGTATGATTGTATTGGGATTTTGTAATCCAAATTGAAGTCTCAAAACAAACATATCGGGAATTTTGAAATCCTAAATCCTGACTAATGAAATCCTTTCCAAACATACGTTAAAAAAACGACCTTACAGATCAAATCCAGTGTTAGCGATTTTCAATTTCTTCAATTTAATCCAGTTGTTTTGCTCAAATTAAGCCGGCACAATGAGAATTATGATCAAGGGAGGAGTGTGGAAGAACACGGAGGATGAGATCTTGAAGACGACGGTTATGAAGTACGGCAAGAATCAATGGACTAGAATTTCGTCGTTGCTGGTTCGGAAATCGGCCAAGCAATGCAAGGCGCGCTGGTACAAGTGGCTCGATCCGTCCATCAAGAAGGTATTATATTACTCGAGTGGGGGTTTTCAACATTTTTAATTTTTTCTGATTTTGACGGTATTTATAGTTACTTCATCATTATTTTCTTCAACATCTTCTTCTTCATAGTCGTGGGGCTCTTGTATTGGTGATCCTTTAACTTCATTTGTATAATAGAAAATTCCTCTTATGTTTTCAATCTAAACATATTATGTACACCTCACTTTAATTACTTTAAAATAAAAATTATACCCTTAAAAATGTGGACATGAAATGTACATACATAATAATGTATTGAAGTTGGAAAAGTGGTCAGAAATAAATGTTAGTCGTATTTGGTTAAACTTTTAAGACAAGATATTATTGATTGTTTATTTTGGCATTCGGTTAATGATACCATTAACTATTGTTTACTATTTTACTTATATGTTTATGTATTTCTATTGGAGCTAGAACTTTATAGAAGAATAAGAAACTTATGTATTTTTTTTTTAATTATTATCCTCTTATTTTAGTTCCAACTTATTAAATTAAAGATCGATAAACACCGTGAGAGCTTATGTTTCTTTAAATTTAAGGTATATTGTTGAATATGGTAATAGTTTGTAATTTAATTGTTTAATTAAAAGTTGGGCAGTGTTAAAAAAATATTTAGAAATGTCAATAAAATTTTATTTGTATATAATATATTCATAAAAATTGTGACATTGAGGACTGATATACCATGTTTTGTCCATTATATATTAAGGAACATTAACTCATCCAATCCAAGTACAAGTAGTTTGACATTTCACTATATCATATTTGAATATTGACATATTGCACCACCAAATACACAAATTTTACTCATTTTCATATTTCAAGATAGTTATTAATCATCATAATTTGACAACATAAGGTTCATGAGCAGAACTACGAATCTATGATTTAGCTTCATCTATACTTATTAGGGTTCTAGAAATTATTTCTCCCAAGTTTCTTCAAATTTTTGTGGAGACTTGGGTGTTGAAACTACTTTGAACGAAATCTACCAATTTGTTGAATTGCTATAGTAAAACCTAGAATTGTTATTGCAAATTGAAAAGGATAAAGTAACAAATTTTTTAGGGTTAGTAGTTTTATTTGATTGTTACAGCTGGAAGGTTTCAATCGCAAAACAAATTTCATATTTAGAAAATGGGGGAAAAGATAGTAATATAGTTTGTTTATGAAATTGTGACACAAATCTAACTTTATGAGATGAGTCAACTCACAATTCACTATTAATTTATAATCAATAAAATAAAAATTGATTTATAAAAATAAATTTGAGTTGTGACTAACAAGGTTCCTCTATCTCATAGAGTTATATTCATAAAACTTTCACATATAAATGTTTTTTTTTTTTAATTTATCTATACCCTTACTATGGTGATTAGTTTCATATTTAATGTAAGATTTAACTAATGCCATTTACTTCCTTGGATATATTTTTTTGTGATCTTTAGAGACTCTTTATTAGAATGTTTTCTTTCCTTCAAAATAAAAACATGTTTATTTTTCACTCTCCACATACTCTTTATTGCTATCTCAATATCATTCTATATATCTATATTTCTTCTCTTTCTTATGAATACACCTATTTACATTTAGCTTAAAACCAAAACTATATTACATAAATTTTTACACCCCATTTACCCAAAAAAAACTTCGTTTAACATCTACCATATATTTGAACTCCACTAAAACAAAACGAATAATACTTTAATATATTTTCATTTTCAAACCACAAAACAAACAATACTATAATACAAAAAATTTGTATGAGACGGTACGGATAATTTCCATAAGACGGATTCTTTTTACCCACAACCCTAATCCATTTTCATTAATTTACATGTGAATTGTGTAGTATGAGTTGTGGGTTGACCCGTCTCGCGTAACATGATCCGTGAGACGATCTCACGTAGGACCTACTTATACTTTAATATCAACAAATTAAAAATTCTTATTATAAAAATACATACGCATATCTAGTATATTCCCATTTGGGGTTTCTCTACAGTATGCCAATATATTGATACACCAGTGAGTTCAATTATTAGATAAAAAAACATTCAATCTTAATTATTCATTTTTCTTTTAACTTTTCATCATTGATTCATTTTTACTGCAGTAAAAATATTTATTTCCCCATGTATAGTGTAAAAGCATTTTTTATTTAGTCCAATTACTCATTTTCATCTATGCACAAATTCTTGATTAAGATCCAACTAATTAAATAAAAAATCAATATGGTACATAGGGTGCGGCTATCCGCACCCCATGAATTGCTAAACACACCCCAATGTAAGTGTCAGTGACACTTACATTGGGGTGTGTTTAGCAATTCATGGGGTGCGGATAGCCGCACCCATAACCATATTGTATTTTTCATCTTCAACTATCAATCATATCAAGATCCATTGTCCCTATAATTAGCATACTAAGAAATAAAATCGTTTGACCCTACGTTTCCATTTGGCCTCTTCATCTATGCCTTACTAGAGTACTTGGTCGGGCTCTGCTCTATTCACACCAAGAGGGTGACTATTATGCCAAGGATTAAACTAATATTTTTATTAGGAGACTTTTCTTTTATTATAATTGAAATCAATGCTGAAGATTATTATTTGTAATGTTTCTTGAAACATAATTTAGCTAATCATTTCGTATTAGATGAAACATAATTGTAAACGAAATGTTGTAATCTTGACATATTATCTTCATTATCTCATAAATTATTTAACAATTGTAATGATGAGGAGAGAGAGAGAACTTGAGTATTTATATTCACACTTTCCACTCTATTTAATAGTCAGATTTATGAAATAAATTTTGTTCAATTTAGATGTCACTTTTTTTATCATCAAGAAAACATAATATTTTTTTATTCTACCCATATTTTTTTCGGGAAGAAAACGACTAATTGACAAAGGGCGATTTATGAATGTGAACGTCTAGCTTTAGTTCTTTAATCACTTATCTAGAGAATTGATTCAATAATTCATACAATACAATAATTCATATAAAATAGTTGTATCTGTGTATATATGTATACATTTGGATTTTTTTCTTTTTAGTTAAAATATTTAATGGATCTAAATAATGTCAATTCTTACCTAGCCATTTTATGCAAAAGTTTTCCTATATGTATGTTATCATTTGGGAATAAATAGCTTTGTCAATGTTACACTAACATATGTTTAAAGGCAAATCAATTGAATGAATGTACAAAGAAAAAAAAAATCATAAGACTAAAATCTTCTTCCTCAATTAAATGATCAAGTTTAGTAATGAAGCCCAACAAATACATGATTTATTGAACCCTTTACAAAAACAGAGATAAGGCCCAAATAAATCCACTACAAGAACTCAACCCAAATAAAATATTTACCTGATGGGTAAATTAAAAATTGATATATAGATATACCAGTATCATAGAACTACTCATGTATTACCTTCACTTTTGTTACTTGACTAATACTTTCTTCATACTCGGTAAATAAGATTTTCAAATTCGAGATTTTCTTCCCAACAATCAACTTTCTCATAGTTAATAAGGTTTTCAAATTCGACATTTTCATTCTAACTATCATTAAAAAAAAAATTCATCGTCCCACGGACTCCCACCTTTTTAAAGGTTTGAGTTTAAAAGTTACCTTAGTTTTAAGAAATGTCGTTATGCATTCGAAATAAATACATGAATATCTCGAATATCTAGAAATATCAAAATCCTAATTTTACCATGGATATCAATACATATATTGATATCGATTATCGATATAGATTGTAACATTGTTTATTATATATATCCATTGTCCAAAAAATAAATACATGAATAACACTTACAGATCCATATTTTATTATCGGAAGAGTGTTGTTCATGTTGATGTCGATGATCTCGGAACAGGTGGGTTTTCTCTTGCATTCACTTAATTGGCATTGTATTTTTTCCTCAATATATTCAATATTGGTGATTATAATATATAATTAATATTCACTCGATATATTCAATATGACTATATTGTTTCATATGTGTTATCATTTAACTTGTAACTTCAAAAGTTTTATAACCTAACTGAAATACTAGTTAGACTATATCCATATTATTCATCGATAAATATTATACAAAATATCACATAATATGAATATTGTGTATATTACATAATATTGCAAATGGTTATATTAAATTTTCATATATATTAATATTGACAATTAATATGAATATTGTGTATATTACATAATATTGCAAATGGTTATATTAAATTTTCATATATATTAATATTGACAATCCCTAATATTAAGTTCGATATTTTTTGTCATCGAATTTTTCATTATTGGCAATAATCAAAAAGATATTTCATTTGACATTGTGATTACAATAACTAAAAAGAAATTTAATTTGATATATCCGAAAATATAATCAAAAAGATATTTCATTTGACATTGTGATTACAATAACTAAAAAAAAATTAATTTGACTAGCGATATCCGAAATATAAGTATTCTTCTCATGTTTCCTTTTATTCAACCATTATTAACTAAAATAAATTAGGGTTGTCAATAATTAAATATAAGTATTCTTCTCATGTTTCCTTTTATTCAACCATTATTAACTAAAATAAATTAGGGTTGTCAATAATTAGAATCTGCAAGTTGAGTGTATTAAATTGAAAAGTTTTTTAATTTCATCTAAAATTAATTAAATTTGTAAACCTTATCGAATATTATTTCTAAAAGAACCTATCTAATTTTTATTTATATATTTGATTATTCACATAAAATATATAATTTTATGAATTTTTTTCTAATTAATATAGGGTTGATTGAGTTAAGTTTTAATTGTCGAGTTTAAGTTTCGATTTGGTAGTACATTGACTTGACTTGACTTAATTATATTCATATTTCAAATTAAATATAATTGAACACATATTTCAAATTAAATATAGTTGAATGTTTTTCTATTATATTTTAAGTTTTATTAATACATATATATTATAGTAAAAAAAATGTAATAGACATATAATTTAAACTTTAGAGGTTGGTAGATAAGAGAAAGTAAAAGAGACTATAATTTGCCAGCTCTGACTATTTGTTAATCATATAATAAAAACTGAAGAGGAAACAAAAATAAAAATTAAATTTGGTTCTTTTAATTCTTTCAACACGCACATACTCTTTAGACTTCCAGATTTGTGGAACCTCGAAGAAGATTGAAGAATGGAGGAAGAAACATTTTGGGATTCCGATTCAGAGTCATTGGTGTTCGATAGGGATCGTCATATTAACTATCTGTTGATGATGTATCAGCTGCTGCCTTCGCCGTATCAAGGCCAAGAGATCAACCGCCTCACTCTCGCCTACTTCGTCATCTCCGGTCTCGATCTCCTTTCCGCCCTCGATCGAGTACCTTCTCTCTCCTCCTTCTCAATTTTGTGTGATTTTGATGTTTTACTTTGGCGACAAGGGTCCAGTCAGTGTGAAATTGTGTCTAGATGTAGGAATGGAATGGAATTGAGAAGGTTTGATCTTGTTCTCTTTGATGCATTATTTCCTGAGTTCAGTTGGATGTTTTGATTTTGTGTTCAATGAGAAGAGCTTGCTGTATCGAAACCCTTGCCTTTAATTCTCGATCTCTGGCTATATTGTTGGATTCCTTTGGTTAATTGGAATGTGACTTCATGATTGATATGTTAAGTTATGGAGAATTATTGGTGCAAACAATGTAAGGAGTGCACTTACAATGAAATGGCATTGAAATCAACTGCATTCGAGTATTTAGCTTATTCAATCTATAACTTGATTGTATAGTTTGATTAATCACATTGGTCATTTGTAAATTAAAATTAAATGGAATAGAAGGATATGGATTATTAGATAAAGTATATTTATTTGAAGTAATTAGTCGTACTGTAAAATGTGAGATTATCACGAACAATGAGAAGTGAAGTTGGAGTTGAACTTAAGGTAAATGGTCCCATTTAGTGTGCCGTGCAGTAACATTAGTCTTCCATACCTAGCAAGGAAGAGTTTGAAGTTCATTTTCCACTCTGCAGTAGAAACTAGGAGGCGGTTTATTTATTGTTACTTTCTCCTGTTGAAATTGTACTATAAATGGATGGATAGGTCTAGAAAGGATTTGTGTTATTGAACTGTTGTGGTTTTCTCAAATGGAGGAATGGTTTTACCAGACAGGTATAATGGTTTTATATTAAGCAGTTTTTCAGGTAAGGTTCATCTGGCAGCAGCAGCTCAACCAGAATTTCAAATTTAATTTGTCATTTATTGCATAAAACAAGGGTTTACTGGAGATTTATTGTTAGGTTATGTTATAATTCAATCATAATCCTGATTTATGATTTATCCAGTGGATAAAAGTGTTAAAGATTCAGTTTTGCTCTTTATTACTATGATATAAATGTTCCTTTTTATTAAAATATATAAACATCTATATGGCAGTTTGTGTGCTATTTAGGGGTTTAGGATTCATAATAATAATAAAAGTGCATCAAAATTCCTCAAAGTGCCAGCTATGCTTGCTTTTTCTCTGCATTACTTTTGCGAATGGATTAGGTTAGATGTATATGCTCTAATTATAGTTGACAAATAACATCTAGTTTTAGAAAATATCTTCCTTGACAATTCTTTATTTCCTTTAGATAGACAAGGATGCCGTAATTAATTGGGTGTTATCGCTACAAGCCCATCCAAAGAATGAGGACATGTTGAAAAATGGTAAGGTAATTTATTTTGCCGTGTTCCTTCATTTTATTTATGAAGTAAGGTTATAATTCAAATTCTTTGTGCAGGACAGTTTTTTGGATTCCATGGTTCCAGAAGCTCCCAATTTCAATCAAATGATAATGGGGTACAAATACTGGTTATAGCATATTAATTTAGGCAAAAAGACTAAAAGAATTTGGTCATTTCCTTTCTTGTTGCAGTAATTTGAATGCATTGTTTTTTTCTGTTTTTCTCATTTCAGTTTGTCTTTGCAGGCAGCAATTCCTAATGGCAGTCACCTGGCAAGCACATATTGTGCACTGGCCATCTTAAAGACTATTGGCTATGACTTATCTCTTGTGGACACTGAATTGTTATTGAAATCAATGAAAAATCTTCAGCAGCCTGATGGATGGTACTAATATTCATGTTCTGTCCTTGTTCTTAATCATACGGTTGTCTTTTAGTTATTTGTTACAGACTATAGTGCTCGACTCGTTATTTGTTTAATTTATTCCTTCTGTTCAGTCGGGGTAACCGATATGCATAATAAGGACAGCTTGATAACAGATTCTCGCGCCGCACACTATTCTTGTTTGGAGTGCCTTTTTTTTCCTTAAATTTATTTATCATTTAGGTGTTGGAGTTGGATGCAGACATTTGAGTATCTTTTGCTCTTTAAATGTGTGGTTCCATCAATTTATAAATTTCAACAAAAGTAAATTACTTAAGTCTACTGGCAACGATCTATGTCGGTGTTTGAGGAAGATTGTAAGTGAACTTGGGAGGAGTCCATTGTTTTAGGTCAAATCGACCAAGAAGTTTATGGTTACCTAAGTATATTATTTGTGTCCTGCTCTAGAATGTTTACACAGAAGCTTGTAGTATTGATAGAGAGCAGTTGTACAACCTTTGGTTTTTATCTGTTGTCAGAGTTGGAACACCAAATGCTTTTCTAGGTCTATAGCTCATTGATTCAATTAGTTGGAATATAGTGATTATATCTTAACATGTCACTTTGCCCCAGTTTTATGCCCATTCATACTGGAGGAGAAACAGATCTCCGCTTCGTGTTTTGTGCAGGTAAGAAACTCCATCAGAGTATATCTGAGTTTCATTTTCTTTTCAGATGATAATTAACCATGTACTTTCTGATGTATTCAGCGGCTATTTGTTCAATGTTGAAGAACTGGAGCGGCATGGATCGAGAAAAAGCTAAGGAGTATATTAAAAGTTGTCAGGTAGTTGACCTGACGGTTATTTTGGTTCATCTTACGTTTTGCCTTTTTTAATAAGCCATTTGGTCTTTATTTCCTACAAGATTTCCCAATGATCTATTGAAAAACATATTTATCATTTAAGCTATCCTTGCAGTCATATGATGGTGGTTTTGGACTGATTCCTGGTTCAGAATCTCATGGTGAGTGGATATGGAAAGTCTTCATTCTTTAATTTTTTTTTTTGTGTGTGTGGTCACTTTCAGAGATTATCAACCCAATCTGCTTCAATGATTTCTCTTTCTTTCTTTTTTTCATTTTTTTTTGGGGTGGGGGGGTTGTGGTGCTGACTCTGTGAGCAAGTGATGGAAGTTGGTTTCTTGTTTTGAAGTGAGGCTGGAAATCTGACTTTGTCTGCTAGTCTATCTGAAACATGCTTTATCTGCTTTTGACCGAGGGCTGTCACTTCTGTAGATTTTTGTTACACTTATGGATGTGAATTGTTTTAGTGTCACAGGTGGTGCCACTTACTGTGCTATTGCATCTCTTAAACTGATGGGGTTCATAGAAGAAGATTTACTGTCCAAAGATGCTTCTTGTCACATTATCAATGTCCCATTGCTTCTGGATTGGAGCTTACAGGTTTAACTTCTCATCTGTATTTCAGCAGCAACTAAATTTATTTCGATTTTGAAGCATAGAACTGAAATTCAGCACAGAGAAAGTATTAAGCATACTTGGAACCTACCTGTTCTGCTGTGTTACAGAAGCAGGCACATGATGGCGGCTTCCAAGGTAGAGCGAACAAGCCAACAGATACATGTTATGCCTTTTGGTATGCTTCAATAATCCTTTCATGAGTTTTATAGTTAAAATTTCTTCTTTTTCTAGTTTTACATAGCAATTTTCCTCTGCAAGGGTTGGAGGAGTTCTAAGGATCTTACGAGCAGATAAGTTCATCAACGAGGAAGCATTACGTGGATTTTTGTTTACCTGTCAATCTCAGGTGCTTCTATTTCTCCTTTCAGCTTTAGTGTCCAATAGTACTTTAAATATCATTTATAATGACATTTTAAGCAACACTGGAATGCATTATCTGTATTTCCATTGTGCCCCATAACTCAGTTCTACGCTAATGAAAACCACAAAAAACATTATTATTCAGACAGAGCTTATTATGGATAAAAGGATACATCTTGTTTGCATCCTAATTCTTGGCAGACTTATTCTTGTGATATAGTTGCTACTTTAATGCTTTCAAGAAACAATCTCTTATTAAGAAGTAATGTTGGAAGACAGATTGTTCAGTTTTTCCTCTCAGATCCTATTTTCTTGATTGCCTCTTCGTTTGTTTTGCATTTTTCATTAAAATATCACCTGTTTCAGAAGTAGTCTCTTCACTGTCGATTCTTTTTTCTTAATCCAGTACGGTGGTTTCAGTAAATTCACAAGGTTGCTGCCGGATCTTTACCACTCTTATTATGGGTTTTGTGCATTTAGTCTATTGAAGGAACCTGGTCTCAACTCTTTATGTGTTGAACTTGGTTTGACCAATGTTGCTGCAATCGGACTCTGATCCTCCTCCTTTTTCTTCCTCGATTTTCTTTTAGTTAACATTATCGTTGTTCAAGATGAAATTGAGTGAAGTAGGGTATTTTGTATCATAAACAGAAGGGGTTAAAATAGGAAGTAGTGTATTCTGCTTGTGACATTTGTTCTATATATATATTGCAACTTGAATTGTTAATTTTCGTGTTCTGTTTTCTTGTTATTTCTGGCTTTGATGATCTAAATATTTTATGTTGCAATTGTGAAGGATTTTTTAGTGGTGACTTTGATTTTGTAGACTATCTTATTAATTTTTTGCTCCTTTCTTTATTAGTAATGATGATTGGCTATGCAAAAGTATTCTAACCTTTACTATGAAAATACATAAATTATTGTAAGTTGATTATTAGATTTCGAGTAACTCTCGTGTGTGCAACTGGTGTACAGTGCAATTGGGTCGACCTGGATCAACTCAAATCCGTAAGTTTTTATTTATGTATTCATATGTTACATTTATATTATATTAGTGCGACATTTATGTACAAATATCATTATCTTTATGTAATAATTTAACTTAAAAAAAAAAAAGGAATTTCAACATAACTAAAATGTATGATATGTATTAATGTACATCTAAAAAAATGTGAAGGTATGAATGTCATAAAATAAAGGTAAGAATGTCGCAACATAAAAATATGAAAGTTAGAATATCGTAACATAAAGATATGAAAGTTATGACTAAAAGGTAATTAAGTGTGTAGCGCCCTTCTAATGGCGTGGCCGGTGTGTTCCGACGAGTTCCGGCCGACCTGAATTGCTTGGATTCTAAATCCGTGCATCTAGTGTATGGAATTTCGTTATATTTTTTATCATTACCTGCTTCATATCTCTTCATTATTATTATTATTTTTTTATTAATAAGAATTATCTTCTAATTCTATTTTTCATTTTTGAATTTTAAAAGTTATGTTTTAACAATCAAACCTTTGATTTTGTTACTAGTAGATTAATATAACTTTAACTTATCAATGGATTTGTGCAGTTATTTCAAAATTTTATACAAATTTTATTTAATTTTTTTATGGGGAAAGAATCGAAAGATCTATTCCATATTTTGTTGACTTGGTAGAAATTTTTCCGTCAAAATTCAGTGACATGTTTTTTTTTTCTTTTTGTCTAATCAAAATATCACGTCAAACATACAAGTCATAAGTAGTAGTAAATCCTAACCTGCATAATAGATTTCGGACTAAAATAAGAAAGAATTTAAGTTATAAACCTAAAACATAGACTAAATATAAGGTTCCATCGAGATGGAGAGATCTGAAGAGGTATTTGGAATTCCTAGCGGTGAATCTATCGGTGATGTTTGGAATTTGGATAAATGCAGATTTGATATTCATCACTCTCACTTCGAACAATTTTTTTAGCAATATGAGTTTATTACAAATCTACTCCAACTTGACTACATTTCATTTCAAATTTTGAATTTCAAATCAATTTATCTAAATGGAACCGGATAGAATTAGATGTTGAAAAATCTTTTTTTTTTCCTAATTTGATTATGAAAAAAAAAAAAAGGAAATTGGATGGGAAAAATAAGATTTACCTATAACTCAAATATTTACAAAAATATATGTGAGGGGAGAAAGTATATAAATAAATGAAAAAGGGAAAAGAAATGATTATTGAAGATGGGGAGACATTTACTTTCGGTTTGGCAGATGCACGAGAGAGAGTCTGTGCCCTTTGTCACGGGAAACTCTTCCTTTTCAAAACCCCAAACATCACTCTCTCTCCCCCACTTTTTTGCCCTTTTCAATTTTCTATCACTACTTTTAAATACTTTTCCAATTCCAATTATCATCAATTATTTATCCAAAGATTATCGATGTTTCTCACTAATATTTACACTTTTCATGTGACAATCTCCCAAATTTTAGAAAAAAAAAAAGGCATTCAACTTGTAAATGTTCATAATCTTTTGTTGGAAAACAGATGATTTGAATTGCAAAAATATATACAGTTTATGATTATTTATTTTTTTTATAAAATTTGAAAGTTGATGATGTTTTTTCTCAATTAAACTTTATTGTAACTTATAAGACCATATATATATATATATATATTTGGAGATGGGTAACATTTGATCATAGTATTCTATTTAACATTTGCACATAATTAATTCATCAATATTGAGGGTTTTAATCATTTGACCATGAATGCTTAGAGGAACCTTTTATTTTAAAATACATTTCATTCTACAAAATTAGATTAATATAAACGCGGAGTATCGAGAAGATGTATAGATACAGAGATAGCATGATTCTCAATGTCTAATATATTATTTGTTTCAATCGATTTTGATAAAACTAAAATTAGTTCGAAAATTGATCATTTGTGTGTCCAATTAAAAAGAATCTTGATTGGACTAGTTTAATCAATTAAGTTTATTTAATTTGGAAAAATATAGTCTGCATGGTATGTGACCACATAATATACGCACGTTATTATTTAAATCTAAAACTTTGTATATGCACTTCATATAATAACTCGCTATAATTTATTTTTAAATGAAAAAATAATATGATTATTTCTTATTAAACTAGTTATTATTACATGTAAATATTTTTAATAAATAATATATGAATGATATATATTTAGTTTTTTCATATACAACATTTCAAATGTTAATATTATTTGGAAGTGATGTTTACCCAAAAATGAATAGCAATGAGAATTTAATTTTAATTATAAGAAGTCAAATTATATATCATCAACACAGAACATCACCGAAAAGGAAAACAATTAACAAATTAAAGAAAATCAAAATATAAAAAGATGTAAAAATACAAAATAAGTGAACAGAAACCAAAATTATCGGTGTCCAAGTCAAACCTACCTTGTAATGAATATTGAAAGACTGCATAAACGAAAATTAGGTCATGTACGTACTTTTTTGCTAGATATTTTGATTTTGAGTTTCACCATTTTTATTAAACTACAAATTGAATTGAATCTTAATATAAATATAATTTTTTGAAGCCAATATATGCAACTTATAGCTTATATTGATAGGAATATCAAAGACCTAATCATGTACGGGCACAAATACATATAAACATTTCAATGAATATAAGATTATGTTTTTGTAAATTAATTACGTTAGTTGATCTGGATTTTAGTGTATGTATAAATCGATTCAATTAATCAACAAATATTATAAATTACATCTAAAATTATAATTACAAATAATCAAGTATAAACAGGATAAAATGGTTCAGAAATGTTTCACAGCCAATTTTAATATATCATGGACTAGTTCAACTGACTCAATTAATTTGGTCACAAAACTACCTGTATAAATAAATGTTTCTTCAATTAATTTACAGTAATTAAACTTTTTGACAACAAAGATTTACATCATAATTTACATCATAAAGCTATTTATTTTAATAAATGATAGCATATCCAAAAATGATTTAGAAAATAAAGCAATTTTCCCAAAAACCAAAAAACAAAACATGAAAACAGTGATGATAATCAAGCAAACAAAACTTGCAAGAGAACAAAAAAACTCATCTAACAAAGATCCAAATTGACATCATGTGGTTTGTGAATATGGTGTTGCAAAGTTTCAAATACCTTTGAAGAATCCTTTTCCAAATCTTGATTCTCATCACCATTTTCCAAGATTCTTCTTCTGTGAACCATCTTTTCCTCAGCATCTCTCAAGAACTTAAACTTTGGAGGTGGAGAGCATCTCAGCCTGTTGAATTCTGCATCTTTTTCTGATTCAAGAAATGGGCTTACAAAATGGTGATCAGAAAACGAGGAAGGAGTTAATGGTGGAGTGAAGTAAGGTGGAGAAGCAAGAGGTGTCAAAAATGGGGTCTCCAATATTTGAAGCAAATCACTCAAATTGCTTCTACTTTTTCTGTTCTTGAAAACCCCATCTTCACTCTCCAAATCCTCCTTTGTCTCTTCTGTGATTGTGAAGAGGAATCTTGGAAGATTTCCCATTTCTTGCTTTGCCCACAAATCTTTGCTTGAGTTTGAGGATGATTGTGTTTGTGGGTCATGAACAAGAATTGGAGATGATGAGCAGATTTGTTGAGAAGAAGAGGAAGTGGGGTTTCTTAAGCAGCAAAAAATGTAGAAAAAATTGGATGATTTTGATGGGATTTGGCTCCCATTTTCATCAATCTTGGTCATGATTCTCTTCTTCCACCATAGAAGATAGTAAAGCTCTGCTATGAGTGCGAGTAGTAGACAACCAAAAACAAGGCTTAATCCTACCCCTAATCCACTCTTGGATTTCATCTTTGTTGGTTTGATAGGAGAAATTATGGGAGGGAAATAAGTGGGTTTTTTGTGTGTGTGGGTTGGGAGATGATAATCTGCATAATGCTGAAAAAGAGGTCAAGATTCATTTCAAATAATTGCTACACTTTGTGGATAATCCATCCCATCTATTTAAACATTGGCCACAACTCAAAATCGTGTTTCATTTCATATTTTATTGTTTTCCATGTATTTTATGTGATTATTGACGATATCAATCGATTCAACTAGAATAATGTTAATAATCGTAGGACATTTTGTTAGTAACTTATACATAGCCAATTAATTAAGATAAGAAATTTATGACAAGATTTTTGATGAAATATATATATGTGGATGTATGTATGTATGTGACATTAGTAAAAACAAGTGTGAAATAATAAAAAGTGAAAGGGTGGAAAGGACAAGTGGTGAAAGTGTAATATTTTGGTTGGAAAAGTTGGCAGAGTTCGAGAGATGCTCACATGGGATCATCACATACGTTAAAGGTAGGTTGCAATCAACAACAATGCTAACCTTTTTTCTTTTTAAAATAAAATAAAATAAATCTTTTCACTTTTCTTGTTATTCACAAAATTAATTTACTGCTGATTTAAACAGTAATTACGTCATTTGAATTGATATCTTCCAATTCTTTTGTAATTAAAAGAATACAAAAAATAATACGAGACGGTGTCACGAATATAGATACGTGAGATAGAACCTCACTATCCCAAAATCAAAAATATTTTTATAAATTTATAATATTTTTAAATTTATATGTGAATTGTGTATTCCAGATTATGTATTCTCGTGTCATAAAATTTGATAGTGAAACGAATTATACTCTGAAAAAAAAAAAAAAGGGTATAAAAGCAAAAAAGCTAAAGAAAAAAAAAACAACGTAGTGATAAAACCCATAAAGTGTGAATGACAATTTAAAAACCTTTTTAATTTAGACGTTAAGTGAAAAAAAAAGTTTTTGTTTTTTTTTAAAATGAGTTTGGGGAAGTAGAAGAGAGATGAACAAAATTATGTTAAATACATGTGTTTTGATATCAACTCTTTGTTTGAATTATGATTGAAATTGCGAACAATTAAAAGTGCATGATAGTATCTGCCAAAATGAATCTTGTCTATATTTGCTCCAAAATGAATGTGGTTTGCAGAGTTGAAGAGATGATTATTTTGATTTCCTAAATTGTCTTATTTTAAAATGAACATCGAAAGGGGAAAAAAATAATTAATGGTTCAACTTAAAAACAAGGACAAGTGAATCGCTTGTACGGTTTCTTGATTTATGTGGAATTCTTTAACGATACTTATTCTAAAAATGGATTGAGCAAATTTTGTCGTTAAAATAAGCCTTAGTTACAAAATGAGAAATAAAGATGTTGACATTTATAATTTAACATTTAAGAACACTAAACAATTGAAAAAACCAAATAAAGAAAAGGCCGTATAGATATTTTGGTTTGTGATCTTAATTACGAAAATTATGAAAATACCACTATTTTCATAGAATTGCGATGATCAGTATATTTGGAGTCTTGGTTGTAAAATAGCGTATACTAAGTTAGAAGTTACAATGATATAATTGGAATAAAATTTAAAGTCCCAAAATTCCACCAAAAGTTGGATCTTCTCCATATAAATTTGGAAGACAAGCCATTAGACTTTTGTTGTCGTTCTTTCATGATTGTGGTGATAGAAGAATGAAATGCTTTGGAATATAAATACATTTAACACTATCTCATTACTTGCCGAAAGACCTGGTATCCATATGTTTGATTATTTGTTACCTGCTAATGAATCACACTATTAATGAAAAAATAACACTAATTCCCAGGAATGATTAATGAAAAAGAGATGTTCAATGTCTCATCATATACCCATACTAACATACAAACCAAATTGATAGGTAGCAGCAGAAAACACTTCAATATAACAACCACATAAAAACCATATGCAGAACTTGAAAATTATCCCCTCTAAAGATATATAATACCAATCGCATAGCATCATCAAACTCAGTCAACTTCCTCAATCTTGGGGCCTGCACCACCGGCACCGCTAGCGGCACCACCAGTCGGGCCGTCCTCATCCATGTTTCCGCCCATATCAGCACCACCAGCACCCTGGTACATCTTGGCAATGATCGGGTTGCAGAGGTTCTCCAGCTCTTTCATCTTATCCTCGAACTCATCAGCCTCAGCGAGCTGGTTCCCATCCAACCACTGGATGGCGGCCTCGATGGCATCCTCGATCTTCTTCTTGTCATCCGGTGAAAGCTTAGAAGAGATCTTCTCGTCTTTAATGGTGTTCCTCATGTTGTACGCATAGTTCTCCAACGCGTTTTTAGCCTCCACCTTCTTCTTGTGCTCCTCATCCTCAGCCTTGTACCTCTCAGCCTCTTGCACCATCTTCTCTATCTCTTCCTTCGACAGCCTGCCCTTGTCGTTTGTGATCGTGATCTTGTTCTTCTGCCCCGTCGTTTTGTCCTCAGCTGAAACATTCAAGATGCCGTTAGCATCAATGTCGAAGCAGACATTGATCTGAGGAACACCCCTAGGTGCCGGTGGGATCCCGGTCAGCTCGAATTTTCCGAGCAGATTGTTGTCTCTTGTCCTCGTTCTTTCACCCTCGTAAACCTGGATCAGAACTCCTGGTTGGTTATCCGAATACGTGGAGAAGACTTGTTCCTTCTTGGTGGGAATGGTAGTGTTCCTAGGGATCAACACGGTCATAACCCCTCCAGCTGTCTCGAGACCAAGGGACAATGGAGTTACGTCCAAAAGAAGGAGATCCTGCACCTTCTCATTGCCTTCACCACTCAAGATTGCAGCTTGCACAGCTGCTCCATAGGCAACAGCTTCATCAGGGTTAATGCTCTTACACAGCTCCTTGCCATTGAAGAAATCTTGCAGTAGTTGTTGAACCTTTGGAATCCTAGTCGAGCCACCGACAAGAACAACATCATGGACTGTGCTCTTATCCATCTTTGCATCCCTCAAACACTTCTCGACCGGCTCCATGCATTTCCTAAACAAGTCCATGTTCAACTCCTCGAATCTAGCCCGGGTAATGGTGGTGTAGAAATCAATACCCTCGAACAAAGAATCAATCTCAATGGTAGTCTGAGCAGTAGAAGAGAGAGTTCTCTTAGCCCTTTCACAAGCAGTTCTTAATCTCCTCAAAGCTCGAGGATTCCCACTAATATCCTTCTTATGCTTCCTCTTAAACTCCTGAACAAAGTGATTCACCATTCTGTTATCAAAATCCTCCCCTCCCAGGTGAGTATCACCAGCAGTCGACTTCACTTCAAAGATACCCTCCTCGATCGTGAGCAGTGAGACATCGAAAGTGCCACCACCAAGATCGAAAATAAGCACATTCTTCTCACCAGCACTGCTAGCCTTCTTATCCAGACCATATGCAATGGCCGCAGCAGTAGGCTCGTTTATAATGCGCATAACGTTCAGTCCGGAGATAACACCTGCATCCTTGGTGGCCTGACGCTGAGAGTCGTTGAAATATGCCGGGACCGTCACAACAGCGTTCTTGATGGTCGATCCGAGATAGGCCTCTGCAATCTCCTTCATCTTGTTGAGGACCATTGAAGAGATTTCCTCAGCAGAAAATTGTTTCTCCTCGCCCTTGTGGTTCACTACGATCATGGGCTTATCGCCAGGGCCCGGAATGACCTTGAATGGCCATAGCTTCATGTCGCTCTGAACAGAGGGATCGCTAAATCTCCTTCCAATCAACCGTTTAGCATCTACATAGCAAAATCCACACCGTGATCAACATAAACTTCCATTAACAGGTTTAAGCACCATAGTTCAGTTGCAGAGAACTAAACGCGAAACAATTTCATGTTTTTCAAAATATGATTTTATATTTTGTTCAGAAGCTAATCAATGGCATAGATTCAATACAAATAAGTAAAACAGGGCTTAGCTTAGACGGATTAAAAAATTGGTATTTCCACCATCACCGTTGTATCTAGAACGACAATCATTGCGTTCTCTTTCTTCTTTCTTAAGAAGTTATCACTTAAACAACTAACACCATGTAATTGTACATGCATAAAAATAAAAAAATAAAAAAAACACAGATCAACTGCGGAAAAGTAAAATTCCAGATGATTAAATTTCTAAAACGAAATGATTATTAACTCGAACTTTACCCGCAAAATCAAAACTCGAAAATACTGAGGAACAAATATCAAAATTCAAAGCGGACAGTACAAAATACAGCAACACAACGATAAACAGAATAAACAGGCAACGTTCTGATGAAACTCAAAAAAAGCACAAAAAACTAATAGCAAAGTTCAAAAACTTACCAAAAACAGTGTTGGTAGGGTTCATGGCGACCTGGTTCTTGGCGGCATCGCCGATGAGACGCTCAGTGTCAGTGAACGCCACATAAGACGGCGTCGTACGGTTACCCTGATCATTGGCTATAATCTCGACACGATCATGCTGCCACACTCCAACGCATGAATACGTGGTTCCCAAATCGATTCCGATCGCTGGACCTTCACCCTTACCAGCCATTTACAACAGCAGCAGCAACAATCAATCAATCAAAATGTTACAAAAAACACAGACAATTCTCAACGAAGCTTTTGCAAAGGTACTTCTTCTCGCTCTACAGATGAAGAGAGAGAAGGGAAGAAAAGGTGTATATATAGTGAGGGAACTGAATGCCAAATAAGGTCTAGAGTATTCTTTTGCTGTTGCTTCCTTACGAGTCTGAGGGACAGATGTTTGATTTTCAAATTCTCTGGTTTCTTCTAGAGATTTCCTTTCCAATAATATTATTTTCGAGGACTTTTTCTTCTTAAATTTACGTTTTTAATCCTTTGTTTTAATGTTATCCACATTTGCGGATTTACCCCCGGTTTTTCTTCTTTTTAATTTTTTGGAAAATTCATCTTTTGCCCCTACATGTATTTTTTTTTCACATTTGACTCATGAATTTTATTTCATAATTTTTTGCCATTTATATAATTTTACTTTTATCTCTTATACTTTATTTTTTAAGCAAATCTTTTATGAAACCGTCTCACAGATTCCATTTCGTGAGACGGATTAACCCGATTTGGTCAACGGTTAATCAAATCACCATTGTTGACCTGAAAGTATTACATTGTAATTTGTACACATAAAAATTACATGATACTTGTATTCTCATAATGTAATACTTTTATTATTATAATGTAATATTTTTATATGTATTATGTAATACTTTATCAAATTGTGATTTCTCAAATTAATTATTGATTTGAAATCATGGAACTAAAAGTAATACTAGTTACATATAAAATTATTACCTTATACAAATAAATATATTACATGTTAATATTTATCAAATTATATTTTTCAAAAGTATTACATGTTGTGAATAGAAGTATTACTTGTGAAGTTATAGTTTTCCAAATTAATCATGAATTTAGAATTTTGGAAGAAAAATATTACATGATACATATAAAATTATTATATTGTAATAACTGTCAAATGATAAATCCTTAAAAGTATTACCTCACACATATAAAAGGATTACACAGTACAAAAATACTATCCAATATACATACAATATATTATCATGATTTTATTAACTGGATGTTAACCAAAGCGTTGACCTAAGTTGACTAGATCAAACTCATCTCGTTCCCAATAATTTGCCTTCTCAATTTTTGACCTATAATTTTTTACTATGCTGATCTAAATAAAAATCAAAGATAAAAGTTCATGAGGAAGAAAGTAAAATATGAATAGAAGTACAAGAAGCAAAGTGTAAAAAGAAGTTACAAGGATAAAACTTAATAAATTAAAGTATAAGGGGTAAAAGTTTAAAAAAAAAATGAAAGTCCAGTGAGCAAAAAATATATGGGTCAATTTCATTTCCAACATGTACTACTCACGTTTTTTTATTTGGGGAAAGTATGCATTCTACTATAAAAAATATAATGTGTATGTCAAATTACCATGATATATATAGGTCTCTTTATACCACAAAATATAGTTGTATGACACTTTCTACCACTTTTTTTTGTCAAAGTCAACTAAGAATAGTGGATGAAATGACAATTAATATTATTTTATTTTTGTGTTCATTGGATTTGGATCACGTGTATTAATTGTTGGCCATGCAACTATTAATTTGGTCATGCAAAGATGAGTTACTATTACACCAAATTTAATAATACCCCTTTAATAATTAAAAACAACATAATTTAATAATCCCCATTTAATATAAATATAAATATACAAATAATAATATACAGATAATAATATAAGTATAATTTTCAATTATATAAATAATTTTTTATGCAGATAAAATATTTAAGTATAAATACTATTGCAATAATTAAATATGTAATAGGGTTAAACGGTGATTAAGTGGGGATTATTAAATTATGTTGTTTTAATTATTAAACATGGATTATTATAGGGGGTTATTAAAATTATTAAATGGGGATTATTAACATATGTTGCATTAATTATTAAACGGGGATTATTACATGGGGAATATTAAAATTATTAAACGCATTTGTACGAAATTATGTTGTCTTAATTATTAAACGGGGATGATTAAAATTATTAAAGGGGGATTATTAAAATTAATAACGGGGATTACACGTGGATTATTAAATTACGTTGTTTTAATTATTAAACGTGGATTATTAAAAATGTTAACCAGGGATTACGAAATTATGTTGTTTTAATTATTAAATGAGGATTATTAAAGGTGGATTATTATAATTATTAAACCGGGATTATTAACATATGTTGCTTTAATTATTAAATGGGGATTATTAAAATTATATAAGGGAGATTATTAAAATCAGTCAACGAGGATTAAATGGGGATTATTAAATTATGTTGTTTTAATTATTAAACGGGGATTATTAAAATTATTAAAGGGAGATTATTAAAATTAGTAAATGGTGATTAAATGTGGATTATTAAATTACGTTGTTTTAATTATTAAATGGAGATTATTAAAATTATTAAACGGGGATTAGGAAATTATGTTGTTTTAATTATTAAACGGGGAATATTAAAGGGGGATTATTATAATTATTAAACGGGGATTATTAACATATGTTATTTTAATTATTAAACGGGGATTATTAAAATTATTAAAGGGGGTTATTAAAATTAGTAAACGAGGATTAAACGGGGATTATTAAATTATGTTGTTTTAATTATTAAACGGGGATTATTAAAGCGATTATTAAAATTATTCACCCTAAATTTCGAAACAAAATATGTCCATAGAAAATTTATTTATTTATTTATTGGGTTAATTTATTTTGTTATAGGGTTGATTTGATTTTATTTTTTAACCCTAAAATTCGAAAAAAAAAAGTTTTTTTTAATAGGGTTAAACGTGAATTATAAAAATTATTGGGGTTAAACGTGGATTATGTATTGTGTACATAATCCACGTCGGTTTAACCCTAAAATAAAAAAAAAGTTTTTTTTAATAGGGTGACGGGTAGCGCGCACGACGGGTGACGGAGGCACGCACGCGCGATGGGTGTCGGGGGCGCTCACGCGCGCGAGCCTTACACGTGAATTTGTAAAATCATGTTTAACACTATAATTATAGGGTTAAACGTGATTTTTCACACGTGAATTACTTGAAAAATCACGTTTAACCCTATAATTATAGTGTTAAACTTGATTTTTTGAAAAATCGCGCGTGACGGGTGATGGGGGTGCGCGTGCGTGACGGGCAAGGACTAAAATATTGGTATCCATGGATATATCAGTAACTTGATTTTACGGATATATCGATATCGGTGGATATATCAGTTTTTTACGCAAAAAAATTTAAAAATTTATAAAAAAAAATTGAAAAAAATATGAGTGATACTTGTGTGCCCCCGACCCGACCCGACCCGCCGACCCGCGCGCACATATATATATTTTTTATTTTTTTTTTCGCGCATATATTATGAGGTATTACAAATTTGTACTATAGGTATTACAAACATCAACTAAAGGTATTTGATACCTGAAAAGTAATATATGTGTGATACCTTAGATTTGGGAGGTGCGCGCGGCGGGTGTGGGCGCGCGGCGTGAGCGCGCGGTGTGGGAGCGCAACATGGGCGTGTGCGGTTTTGAGGTATCACACATTTGTTCTATAGGTATTACACATATGTGATACCTGAAGAGTATATGTGTGATACCTAGACTTGTGAGGTGTGCACGCGGGTGTGGGTGCATGGGCGCGCGGCGTGGGCGCACAACATGGGTGCATGGGCGCGCGGATTTAAGGTATCACGCATTTGTTCTATAGGTATTACAAATCAGGTGATACCTTTGTAATACCTGAAAAATATATATATGATACCTGAAGAGTATATGTGTAATACCTGAAGAATAAATCAGGTGTGCACGCGCGGCGCACACCAACTACGGTGTGGGCGTGCGCGGGGGGCGCGTGGGAGCGCCCCACGCACCGGGTCGGGTTGGGGGCACGGATCTAAGATCCGTGCCCCTAGGGCATATGATTTTTTGCCAAAAAATATCTAATACTTTATATAATATTATAAGTAACATTAATACATATATTGAACTTAAAACTACAAATAAAATGATAAATTTACAATAAATATAAAGATACACTAATATTATATACATCATAATCCATTTATTAAATTAAAAAAAATTAACTAAACCTAATTAAATTATGAGATAAACCTAAATACTAGTGTACTAATTTATTGTAAATAATTTAATTAAAGTTATATAAAGTAATTGTTTACTCCACTCATAGATAAAAATATAGATATACAAAAATTAAAGAGAGGGATACACCATAAAAAGGAAAAAAAAAGGAAAAAAAAAAAAGAAAAAAGAAAAAGCAAAGAAAAAAGGAAAAGAAAAAAGAAATTAAAAAAAAAGGAAATCAGGCACGTCTCTTGCGCTTAAAATATCACGATATTTTCGTTAAAAACGATATATCCGCGATATATCGAGAAATATCGCGATATTTTGGTCGAATTTTTTTGACACCCTATTTTAAATCGGTCCCTTCATTAATATCACCGAAATATCGCGATATTTTAGTCCTTGGCGACGGGTGACGAGTGTCGGGGGCGCGCGCGCGACGGGTGACGGGGGCACGCGCGTGCGACAGGTGTCGGGGGCGCGCGCCCGAGCCTTACACGTGAATTTGTAAAATCACGTTTAACACTATAATTATAGGGTTAAACGTGAATTATTTGAAAAACCACTTTAATAATCCCAATTTCATAATTAAAGTAACATAATATCCTATATCCCGATATTTTGCAATATATCCGCGATATATTCGCGATATTTCCCTATTTTTTTTCAATTTTACATTGAGATGGACGGATATGGATATTTGCGATATATCTACGATATATTCAAGATATTCTGGATTTTTTTTTACCCCCATATCCATATCGCAACCTTCAAAATACAGATATATCGCATGTGTATCGTGATATTTTCATCCTTGATGAGGAGAGAGATAGATGTATAGATATATATAGAGAGAGAGAACCTGAGGTTATAAACTTGGATTATTTTTCTTTATAAACGTAGATTAACAAAATAAATAATTAATAATGGATTTTTCTTATTAACAAAATAAATAAATTAACCCTATAATAAAATAAATTAACCCAATAAATAAATAAATAAATTTTCCTTATTAACATAATAAATAAATTATTAAAGGGGGATTATTAAAATTATTAAACGGGGATTATTAAACGGTGATTATTAAACGAAAATTATTAAATTATATTATTTTAATTATTAAAGAGGGATTATTAAAATTATGAAAGGGGATTAAACTGGGATTATTAAATTATGTTGTTCTAATTATTAAATGGAGATGATTAAACGAGGATTAAACGAGAATTATTAAATTATGTTGTTTTAATTATTAAATATTAAACGGGGATTATTAAACAGGGATTAAACGTGGAATATGAGGTGAATTTTTTTGTTGCCAAGAAGGTGAAAATGGAGGAAAAAATGGGATGTAATTCGAATGAAGAAGGGTTTGGGTTTGGGGGTTGGGGTGGAGGTGAGAGAAATCACTTTTCTGACCAAGATTCCTTTTGACCAAGGTTGTTCTTGGGTAATAATTGTGATCATCAAAGTCAATCAAAAAATGTGGTATTTTTGGCCCTAGTTTTATATTTGATGGTATAAAGTATTTCACTTTTATTTTTCATGGTAAAAAAATGTCAATTTTATTTTTGGTGGTATTTTATGTCATACTTAATAGTTTTTGTGGTAAATTGGGTTGCTATCCCTTTTTATTTTGTATCCTACACTATTTTTTTTCTCCGATCACAATCTATACTATACGTTTTGTTTACTTTTGCAACCTCCGATCAATATTGTGATTTTCACATGCTAATTGAGGGTTATTTTCGTCATTTGCACTTCTAAGACATGAGTAAATTTGGTACATCAACTATTTTCAATGGTAAAGAGATCTTATTTTTCTTTGAACCTCATCATTAATCTTCATTTGCTCAAATAATTTGCGAAAAAAATATGAAAAAAATTAGGGCTAAATTCGATTTTGGAGGGGGAATTAGTTAATGACCTACAAAATGATGAAAATAACCCTCAATTAGCACCTAAAAATCATGTGGTCACTTTCTCGCCAGAAAATAATGGTCAGAGGTTGCAAAAGTATACAAAACGTATAGCATAGGTTGTGATCGGAGAAAAAAATAGTTTAGAATACAAAATTAAAAAACGTGCATAATACATGTTGGAAAATGAAATTAACCCAAAATATAAAGATAACATACAAGGGGAAAAAGTAAAAGAGTATACAATTATAGAGAGCAAAATATGTGTTCTTCCTATATTTTTCTAACATTATAGTGGTCATGATATAACATGGTTTATAATTTTTGAAAATTAAAATTTGTGATTTGAAATTCGGTATTTATTCTTGCAGAAATTTATGGAACAAAGACCAAGATATGAAAATGTCGAAGCACGTGGTAAATATATATTAGCAATTGATCAAATTTTATTACTCGGGGAATGCAAATTATTACATAAATTGGGGTGTAGACTGGTTCATAGTATAAAAGTAAGGTGTAGGATTTTTCACTCACTTTATAGATAATAAGTTTTCACAAAATTAGTTAATCCATAATTTATAGTCCATAAAATAAAATTAATTTGTGCAAAATTAAATTAAATTGAATATAATGAACATTTATCTCACGAAATTATATTCCAAGTGATCTCTTATAAATTTTTAGGTAAAAAATAGAATATATATATTGGCATGTGGAGGACACAACAATGCATGTTATAGGTTACTAGTCAATATTTCACATGAGATCAATTGCTAAAGTTTAGAGCATCCCCATTGGATATTGGAAATTAAATAGCGGTATTGATGTGGCTTTATCATGGTGGCACAACACATTGGAGCTAATTCAAAGGTTTTATCTTCTTCTTTTTTTCCCCTCTTTTTATATAAAATGGTAGACTTATTCATTTTAAAACAACTATTTTTTTCTAAAGTAATTTAGCAGTTGAAATTTATAAGCATAGTATATTTGAAAAAAATACATATTCATAAATGATTATTTTAATTTACTTTTGAATATTAAACTAAACACACACACACATATATATATATATATATATATATATATATATATATATATATATTTGCAAATGCATATTTACATGAAGATGTTCAATGAAAAAAACAAAGATAATTGAAAAATATGGTGAATAATTTTGAATTAATAGTGGACGCGTAAAAAAGTTGCAAAATGGCTCAACGTTCATTATGAAACAAAAAAAGTGAGTAAAAGAAATATAAAAGGTGAAAACTACTTAAACTCGATTTACAGTAGGTTCAATTAAAAAACACAGAGAGAGAGAGAGAGAGGAATAATGCACCAGACAAGAAGAATAATCTAAACCTTTCATTTGAGGATTCAATGAGTGTGAGAATAATAATTTTCACTTCTTCCTTTTCAAATAAACCAGGAAAGATATGAACCTCAAGATGTTGAGAAGAACACAGCCAAGATATTCTTCTGCAGAAATGTAACGTGTTAGTTATTATAAGCAATGGCAGGGATTCAGTGAAGCAAAAATAGCTATTTCTCATCCCCAAAAGAGGAAAAAGCGAAGAAAAAGATTCGATACTCTCACAGGCTCAAACGAGACCCCTCTGTTTGAAGACTTCAAGCATTGCAGTGCCTATCTTTGCAGGTGACTCAACCACTGTCACCCCAGCTTCTCTTAGGGTCTTGATTTTGTCTTGTGCGGTGCCCTTCCCTCCCGATACAATTGCTGCAAATTCAAGCATAGCTCAATCAATTTCAACCTGAATATGATTCTCATAATGTACTGTGAAAAACAATGATGCAAACATAAAAGAGCAGCTCAAGCAAGATTTAAATGAATAAAGCCAACTTACACACTTTTAGACACTGATGGGGCTTCAAATTAAGCTTAAGATCTCACCAGCCAGGCCCAAATCTGAGCCCAACTAAGCTCTAACCTAAGAATTGCTCGATAGCTCCCCGGCTTTGACTACATCTAGGCCTTGACCGATCTTAAGTATTTAGAGTAAGGTTGATGGAAAAAAGGAGTAGAAATATAATGAGAACTTCTTTTTGACAAAAAACTCGAGAGCTCAGGCTCCATAAGACAAGATCAAGCTTCTAGGAGGAGGAAAATTTGAGCTCTACGTATTTGATCAAGTTTTTTCAAAGTTCCATCCTATCAATTCATCTAGTAGGTTCAGCCCAAAAAGATCTCATTCACATGTGTTATGTCTCTGAATCCATTTACAATAAGATAAGACAAGTAAACAGATGCAATAACATTATATGCATGGGAATTTTACAGTAACAGTACCTCCTGCATGGCCCATTCTTCGCCCAGGAGGAGCAGTAAGTCCAGCAATAAAAGCCACAATAGGCTTTTCAGTCCCACTTTCCTGTTACAACGAACAAAAAAAGGAGAAGATAGTTCAGATATAGCATGTAGAAACTGAAAGATATGAATGGTGCGTAACTAAAGGTCCAAACCTTCTAAAATCATAAGATTTAGGTCAGGCATGTAGAAAGATAACATTAAAGTCTAAGAAAATCATCAATATAACATTCAAGTCTAATCAATTAATCAACCATCCAAAGCTGATGCACTGTTAATCCAGGGTAAAATGTTGTCTCAACATTGCAGAAGATTGCAGAATGTCTGGTATTTTTCAGGATGGAATTTACCTTTATTAGAGCTGCAGCATCTTCCTCCGCTGTGCCGCCTATCTCTCCAATAAGAATGATACCTAAAATGTGAAATGTAAATGAATTATGGATATGGTATCTGAGTGAGTTAGCAGTATGAATGAGGTGAGGTATGCTTAAATGTACTTGTACTGAAGAATAAATGAAAAAGAATATTACATTTAAATTCAAACTATAATTTCTCCCATGATAGCTAAACATCCAACGGTGGAGTCAAATTATCATCGCACATAAACATGCACCCTGAAGTTTCATGCCAAACACTGCAATAGGTTCAAGGCCATGGATGATTGACACAACCATGTCTACCCCCAATCATATACAAAGTCAAAAAGAGTAATTTACTTTCCATCAATGTGGTGATAACTGATATGGACATTTTATTGCAAATATGCTCATCATCTAACCCCTATTTTCCATTTAGTTAATCATATCATATGCAACAATTATGGACAGAATTATTGAAGGAAAAAGAATGGCACTTGCAAAAGTACAAAGAAACAAATATAGATTTGTCAGTATTTTACAGATGAAGCAAATCAATGCACCAATAACATAAATGAGGTTCAACATCTTACTAGACTCAATTATCAAACTAGTTCAGCATTTAGAGGGAGATAAAAAGAATTTTATTCAACCTCCAATTTTTTACATCAAGAAGTTCACATAATTTAAAAGGTCTGATGTGAAATAATCTAGAGATGTTATAGCTACTACTTACAAAAGGAGTTTGCTCCCGCAAGCCTTACATGGTTCTTGGTTTTTCAATATCGTCTTCCAATTAGATTCAATTATAAAACCAGTGCCAAAAGGCTGATAGTTGAAGTTTCCATATAGGTTTTTGTGTCTCCAATGCACAGAGCAATATCTAATGGTTTGTGGTGACCAAAAGTTATTCCTTACTTGCATAGGTATTCGAGAGTTTTAAGAAATTGAGAAATATAAGGAATTGCATGGTAAACATCCTCGGTGGCACATGGTGCTTGTGTTGTCTTACTTGACCATCCTCCATGCATCTTTAATCCAACTTCATCAAGCCAAGAAAGAGAGAAGAGATCCTAGTAGTCTTACTACAATTTGAATATGTGTAATAAGAATCAACATCCCTAAAGATAAATTCTTATTCAAATCATATAAATTGTCATCCCAAGATATAGGTGGTAAATGAGAATGAAACTAGTCTGATAAACATTACCTTCTGTCTGTGGATCCACAAGAAACTTCTCCATGCAAATCAACAAAATTTGTTCCATTGAAAGGATCTCCACCGATTCCCACACATGTTGACTGCCCAAGGCCAACAGCAGTTGTTTGGAAGACCTAGAAAATGCATGAGTAACAAAGTTATCCACAGAGTGTCAAGATTATATTCGACAATTAGATAAACCATTTCTAACAAATAAATTCTTATTCCCGAGAAAAAATAAACATATAGCTGGCGTACAAACAAAGGTCAAAAACTGCTTTATACAATTTTAACATTTAAGGCTGGATTATACTATTCCCAATAATTTGCTTTTCCTTCCATCTTACTTAGTGGAGAACCTCTGCTCCATCTATGAAGCTTCGGATTTTACACTTAAAGAAGTCAGAGAGACAATGAACGACAACTGGATCACTATGATGCTTTTAACAATAATATCAGAAGGCAGCTATACATTTTCCAGAGAGAGTATTAATGTGCAGTGTAAGAATGTTGAAAAATGGAGTAGTGCTAGACATAAATGATCAAAAACAGGTGTGAGTTTGTTGGCACTTGGGATAAGAAGAGACATAGATTTATGCGCTTCAGTGTAAATTATATGTGCAAATAGTAACAACTCTTAACTTGTTTAACATAGTCCAGCTTAAGAACCCTGACAGTGATCGAGCAAATGTCATCAAAGGGGCAAAATGAACTTCTTTCATTGACGTATTTAAAAAAGCTTTGATAAGGAGACAAAGGAAGATATTCATCATAAACATGATACTATTCAACAAGTTAGCACCTAAATCATGCAAATTTGCAGAACTTTGTCTGGCTTCTTATTACGCTAAAGAGCTTCCACGAAACATTGAAGAAAATTGTTATCAAGGAAAGGAAGAACTAAAAGCAATTTTCTATACCAAAAAAATAATAATGTCTATTTATCATTTGCTACAACAATGAGCAGTATTCTCATCATGGAAAACTTTTATCATGGTGGATGCTTTGAAGTTTTAAATCATAGCAGGTTTTTTTTCTCACTATGAAGGCAACAGAGAAGGTAATTACATACTGCATATAGTATATATTTCATTATAGATCACTATGCTTTTGAGAAGCTTGAACAACAAAACGTGTTGGTAGAATATTTAACTTCAAACTAATGACTCTCACCGCTTCATAAGTCAATGTACCAGATCGAGAAACAATTCCAATACGTCCTGGTTTGTGAATGTATCCAGGCATAATTCCAATTTTACACTCCCCCGGCTTGATAATGCCAGGACAATTTGGACCAATGAGCCTAGTTTTAGACTGCTTATTCAGAGCAGCCTTCACACGAACCTGCAATAAGAAACATAACTCTTGAGAACAAGAGTATGCACCTTATATAAACAAACATAGAGGGCTGTGACCACTATTTACAAAGACTTCATCATGAAATTCCACGTGATATACACCTGTGAGCAATGGAGATTATCAGAAGTGTTCATTCTCAATCATGTCTCTAGTGTGGCATAGACTACAATTACTCTAGATCAGCAATACCAATCATCTTAGCAGAGTCAGAGACAATAATAAATAACAGAGCTAAAATAGTAGTGCCTCTGGTTCAGGAACTTTTATATGGATAGAGCATCTTGAAGGTTTATTAATCAATGGTGCCCAAATTATACACATCTAGCTGGTATTTTTAAGCATAACAAAGTGTAAATCAAAACTAAAATGGCAATAACTGCTGCATGAAAATCAAGAGAATTGCACCCAAATTTTCACAGTAAAGACGTCTTTCAGGATGCTCCAAGGGCACTATCCACTACATGATTCATAAATTTGATTGTCCCATTAATACAACACCCAAATATACTAAAAATACCTTGAACTCCAAGCAGGACCCATAGCAGCTCAAAAAATCTAAAAGCATTGAGAAATATTGTGGTAACAACAACAAACTGAGCTATATGTGAAACTGCGGAATTGAAAAACTAAACTAAAACATCATCTGTGTATGATATTTAACAAGCACAATCACATTGTTTAAGGACCTTCGGTAAGGTACCAACAGGAAGAAACTTCACATGTGATGAGAAAGGAAAAGTGCAGTCTGCTAACTAAATCAAGACCAAAAGATCATGTCCTTCTCTCACTGGTAGATTATAAAATTAACTAGAGATTTGTAGGTCTCCATTCTTCAGCAGTTGGGGAAACATTCATGTGCTATACGAAATGATAGTTAACATGTGTATGAATGTCGGCAATTGGCATTTCTATTTACTTAGTACAATGTCATAAAAGATCCTTAGAAGAAAAAACAGCATCAAATAGAGCAGATACAGAATGATCACTCAATTTGGCTCGTCGAATGAAAGACAAAGGTGCAACTAAATAGACATGTTACCATGTCATGCTGAGGTATGCCCTCTGTGATGCAAACAACCAAATCTAGTTCGGCCTCCATAGACTCCATAATGGCTTTAGCAGCAAATGGTGGAGGAACATATATCACAGATGCATTAGCCTTAGTTTCAGCTTTTGCTTCTGCTACGGAGTTGAAAACAGGGAGGCCCAGGTGCTCTGTTCCACCTTTTCCAGGGGTAACTCCTCCAACCTATTTTTTAAGGCATAATAGATATATTGGGACTAGAAAAAAGAAGACGATACAATTCAGATACTGTTGATCCCATATAATTATGCAAAACCAGCAATTTATTAATCTAGGCTCAAGCTAGATTATATATATATATATATATATATAATGCTCTTTTATAATAGAAATAAGGATAGTCGAAGTTAAGTATATTTACTTTTAAGGATTTTGGTTCCTTTCTGGCAGAGAAAATATTAACAAGAGATATTTTTCAAATTCTACTTTCATTAAAAGTACATTAAATTCAAATTGTTTCTGCAATCCGTTGCATTTGTATATAACTGTAGATATATTGTAGATCTTATGTCCACAGTGGACTATGCTCTTTGATGCTATAAAATATGTGTTTAATGGATTATGTAATCATTTCTAAATTTTCTCTTAATTTGTCAACAATTAGTAGAGCATGTCTTTGGTCATTCTTATTTTGGTTGTATAATGCTGCAAGACATGCAGAAGAAAACTGTCTCATTGTTCCTTTTCCACAATCTTATATAGATTATTGTAAATTAAGTGTGCGCTACAAAATTTGAGAATATATATATATATATATATATATATATATATATATATTAAGAGAAAATTTAGAAATGATTACATAATCCATTAAACACATATTTTATAGCATCAAAGAGCATAGTCCACTGTGGACATAAGATCTAGAATATATCTACAGTTATATACATATTCAACGGATTGCAGAAATAATTTGAATTTAATGTACTTTTAATGAAAGTAAAATTTGAAAAATATCTCTTGTTAATATTTTCTCTGCCAGAAAGGAACCAAAATCCTTAAAAGTAAATATACTTAACTTCGACTATCCTTATTTCTATTATAAAAGAGCATTTAATTGGTAAAAGTAATAAAACATTCAAAGTGTCGATGGCATCAAATATTTACCCTGGTCAATCATTAAGCATTTCTCTGCGGATTAACGTCACAAAACAGCAAATTGATATGTATGGACTCAAGATTTTGCAACAGAAAAGCAAAAGGCATTTTTAAACACGTTTTCATTTAAAATTAAAACAAACGATCAACTCTAAAAACCAGAGAACAAGTTGAGAACAAAGTAAAAGATGTACAACTACAACATAGATTTTACGAAACAACAAATGACACTAATATTTCAATTTATACAAGCATTTCTCTACTGTTTTTGCATTTTCATATGAATCGTGATCACTGAACAGTATGAAACAAATTAAGAGGCAATTGAGACTGAAAAAAATACCATTTTAGTACCGTACTCAATTGCCTGCTCGGTGTGGAAAGTGCCATTTTTTCCGGTGATGCCCTGGCAAATAACGCGGGTGTTCTTATCCACGAATACGGCGGGAGGAATCGGCCGCGATCCAAAATTCCGGTGTTGCTGGAGCTGCTTAGGGCGGAATAGCCGCCGTGACAAGTCGCCGATCAGTTTCGTGGCTTGACGAGCCATCGATTTGGTTGACTGATTTTTTTTTTCTTTTTTTCAGACGTTTTTTAATGTTTAATGGCAAAATAAATATTAAAAAAGAGTTAATAGATTATAAATTTTCTTCTCAATTTTTTTTTTTTTTTTTTTTTGAAAATTGATATATGAAGTCGGATCATGACATAGTCGCCATATAATGAATGTTATTGTTAAAATGAACTTGTTAGATTCAGAAAATATATTGAATGATCTTCTAGAATATAACGATTTAAAGCCCAAAATTTTGTGAAATATAAAAGAATAAATGATTAATGGTATAAAATCATGATCATTAGTGAAATTTACAATTTATTCATTGTTGTATTCCGAACTTGAGCTAGGTGCGTGAGCTCGCCCTTGACCGACCTGACCAGGCACGATATGAGCCGGAGCTCGCCCCCAGCAGATAGATGACCTCAATTGAGATCCTCTCAAGCACTCTCACCTGACATCATGATGTCAAACACATCAACATTCCATCAAGATCCAATCAAGACATGAATTTACATTCCCTGAATTATGGAAAAGTAGATTTTTTTTTTTGTCTCTCAACCCACTACTATATATAAAAACTCATTTGTAAAGGGAAAGGATGTATAAAAAGCTCTCAAGAAGCTATCAAATATTCATTCAATACTCTCTAGTTCGAATTATTCTAGCCGACTTGGATGAGTAGTTCTACATATAATGTAAACAAAAGGCGAGCCAATTTACTTTCACATTTCTACTTTTTCTCTCCACACTTATCTCAATACTAGGTTTGAACCCGTGCAATGCACGGACTTTATTTAACACTTATCTAATTTTTATTTTATAAGTAATATTATTTTATAAGTGTTTGTTGATTTATTTTTATGTATGATATTTTTTTTAATATTCTTAAAATAATCTTTCTCATTGTTTTTTTTATTTGATCTTTCACAGAACATTATTAATTGCTAGTTCTTTATAGGTGTTTTAACTATTGTATTAGGTATTTTCATATTTTTCTTTTAAAAATATAGAATAAATCTCATTTTTATTTCTCGAATGCACCTGTTTTGTTCGGATTTTGCCTTTGAGTGCTCTTTTTATCAGGTTTACATAATGATTTCATTTGTAATTGTTTTCTTTTTGTATTCTTTTTATTAATCTTAACCAATTGTTACATTTGTTGTTGTAAGTTTTATTACAATTTCCGGGGTGCTTGGACTGGATGTGCCCATCTGGATTTTGAATGGATAATATCCTAATCATGTTATTTATTAATTTGCAGAATCCTATAACTATAATCTATTTTTTCTACTTTATCCAAAAAATTTTTTTACAATTCCCACTAAAAATATTTTGTTTTTTTTAAATAAAATAATAGAACATCATCTATTTTTTCCACAATTCCCGATATGATCCACTTTCAAACTTGCAAATCTATATACGTCCCAATCTAAACATATCATAAGTTTTTTTAACACATATTTTTTGTTAATGTCATTAGTTTTGCAAGAGCATTATTGTTTACCTTTTTTTTTTTTTTTTTTCAATTTGAAATGTTGGACAAAAACTATTATTCAAGTTTGAAACCAAAGATTTCATGTAGAAAAAGGCATACAACATTAGCAATCTCTTCCAAGCATTTGTAACTTACATATTTATTTTTTTCAAAGCACTTATTTTTTGTATAGTAGTGGAGTGTGTATTTAATTGGTATTATTTTTTTGATATTTCATAAATAAAATGATTTTAAGAAAGGACACTTGGCGATATTGTAGAGCTCCATGCGGGATCGATTTTTAATTTTTCTATGCTTTCTTATTTCTCTTATATTTTTACAGTATTATTTCTCTTCAAATTCTTTGGGTATTATTATTAAAAAAAACCATCTAATCATATAATATTATTATATTCAATTTTTTCATTCTTTTAATTTATATTTGTATTATCATTTCATTGTAATTCGTTATCAGTGATGACTTGTTAAAAAGAAGTGTCCCCCAAATTCGTTAAATTAAGTGAGTCTCTTGTGAGATCGTGACACAAATTTATTATAGCATTGTATGAGACGAAAAAAGAAAAAACCAATCATGTAATAAAACCTACTTAATATGTGGTAGTTAAAGAATAAACATATTTAATATGTTGCAGTTAAATTTTCAATATTTTTACACATGGCAACATAATAAAAAAGCTTATGTGGCAGCATTATGGAGCTCCAAGTGTCAACACTTGAGAGATCCAAACCTTACTTTTATATATATAGATTCATATTATTAACCTCATTTACCTTGATGATTATTCAAATATATTTAGCAGTGAGACTATAATTACTATATATGGTTTTTATACATCAACAACCACTGCAATTAAATCTTTACAGTTTCAAAAACAATTTTTTCAATCTTACAACTCAAACTTGGGAAAAAAATTCATTTTTATGTGATCTATTTGGATTGGAAACATCTAAAATTGAGTATGTCACGTTCATATTTTAAGATTTGGGTACTCATAAATTTTATTTACATATATGTAAACATATAACTATAAAATTATATTCAATAAGGAACGAGTATGGTAGATTCTCACCAAAAGAAGAATTTAGATTCAAGAAATATTTAATTATATATAATTAAATAAAAATTGTAAAAATAAAATATGTACCTACAAATGAGAACCCTCGTTTTTCATAAACGAGGATAGGGATAGACAAGAACAAAATGCCGAAAATCATCCTATTTACCTTGAGTGCCAACGGAAATGGTTGTTGAATAAATTTCGTCATCCGTATCACAAAAGACTGTATAAATATATAAAAGGAAGATTCCATTTACAACCACCGGTGATCAGAACATTATTTTTTAGTCATAACTTAAAATTGATTATATTTCTATCATTCTTACTCATACCACTTACACCAACTCTTGCCGATCAAAATTTAAATCGTATCACACTTTCTTGTATCCATATAATTAAGTCATTTTATTCACATTAATCCGTACCATCCAAAACACATTGTACCACTTCATTTCATATCAACCAAATGAGGTCATTTTATATTCATTGACTCATATAATTCAAATTTTGGTGGCACCATATATCAAGAATGTAATTGACTAAAATATCTAGAAAATATAAAAAAAGTGAAAAAAAAAAGAAATAAGAAGTTTTAGGGTTAAATGCAAAAAAAACCTAAACTATTGGTTTTTTTCATTTTCCAACTTAATTTTTTTCAATCAGATTGCAACTTGAACTAATAAAATTTATCACATTGCAACTTCTGACCCATTTTACAGCTAAAACGTGACCACTTATGAATCAAGCGTACCGGTCACGTGTTCACATTTTCACAAAGAAAATGGATTCAAAATTACAATTTGATAAATTTTAATAGTTCAAGTTGCAGTTTGATAAAAAAAAAAATTTAGGTTGGAAAATGAAAAAAACAAACAATTTAAGTTATTTTTTTGTTTAAACCCGAAGTTTTATCATTGAAAGTTTGTGTATCAATTTAGCCGGGTGAATAATCTTTTACTTAATTCCCAAAAAAAAAAAAAAAAAAGGCTAAAGAAAATAGATGCAGTTGAGTAAAAAGCAGTCGCGGGGACTCCTTACTGCCTTCCTCTGATTCCCCAAAGCCCTAACCCCCTCCCATTTTCTCCGGCGACAGGTTTTCCTATTTCACTCACTCACTCTCTCGATCTCTTCCTTTCTCTTTTCCTCTTTTCGGATTTCAATCTATGACTTTCGTGATTTCTTGATCTTTCTGATGGCTACTCTTTTTCGAACAATTTTTTGCGGTTTTTTTCTTAGTTTTTTGATTTCTGTTAGAAGGTTGGAATTCCAATAAAATCAATTCAGTTTTTGTTTTTTTGCCTAGTTTGACTGGAATTTATGAATTTTAGGTAATTATATATTAGATCAAGATTGGCGTAAAGCATGCTGATGTTCAATTGGTGGTCTCTTCTTATTACTGTAGTTGATGTTGCAACTTGAGAAGAGTCTCTTCCCTATACTTTTTTAAAGTGTTAGTTCGTGAAAGTGCTGATAAGATGAAATTGAGATCTGCTGGACTTCCCCTTACTATTATTATTTCCTTACTTCCATGCATTGTTTTTTGAAATTGCAGAGAATTTGTACTTGAATCATTATAGAAGCGGGATGTCAAGGTTTCATGTTGGTGGGAAGGTGGTAGATACTGTTGATTTGTTAAGAAAGAGGCATTGGGCATGGCGATTGGATATGTGGCCTTTCACGATCCTCTATGGAGTGTGGCTGTCAGCTGTTGTCCCTAGTTTGGATTTCGGGGATGCATTAATAGTTTTGAGCAGCATCATTGCTTTTCATGTTCTGGTTTTTCTGTTCACTGTTTGGTCCGTGGACTTTAAATGCTTTATACATTACTCCAAGGTTCACATTTTCTGGCCCAACATGCTTTTGTTAAATATCTTATCAGCCTTTTGCTTTATATATATGTATATATATTTGTTTGTTGATATTTCAAGCCTTTCTAGAATTTTGGTTGCTTGTTTGTTTATGAATTAAGTGATTAAGAATTCATGAGTTGTTTTGAGCCTTGACCGGTTGAATATTTTATTTAGCTGCTTATGCAAGCATCATATCTTGATCTCCAGTAAATGTTTTTGTTGGGACATATATGCCCACTTGACAAATGCACACAAATGGTATCTTCAATAATTTTTTCTCATAGAGAAACTATGCAGAAGTAGGATTTTTGCAAATAAGACGGATGTGCATTTTATTATAGAACATTGGGAAGCTTTTATTGTCTTTTGGAAATGTTAGTTACTTCATTTCAGCTAGTTATTTTTCATATACTTAGAGATGATAGATAAAACCAAAGTTTCTAAGCCGTCTTCGACTATATGAATGATGTAACCATGTGATGTGTATTATGTTTTACACAAATAAAGAACAAAAGCCAGGTACAATTACCACATTATAACCATCGGAAACATTAAATAATTAGTTATTAAGTGTAAGGCATGAATACCTATAATGGTAAAAGATCTGAAGTTTTAATTTTGTGGTTATCTTCTAAGATCAAGGAGTGTTGATTTTTTTATCTTTAGACTTTTGCGAAAAGTGATTAAGGGATATTTGTAGGCATTACCCTTCTTTTCGAACAGAACATTATTCATGAACATGACATTAAAGAAATAAGATTGTTCAATCGTGTATTATGGATTTATTTTGTGTTGTACATTAATTGGTCTGCACATCCCTCTGTCAAGTGAGGAGACTTTTAGTCTGACTTTTCTGGGGAAGTATCTCCCACTTCAGATTTTCTGTTTGTACTTGTATGGGGAGTGTGTACCAAATAAGTATTTTCCATAAAGGCTCTACCTGAGGCATACATTGTAATCAAAAGCTAAATCTCCCTTCAAGCTCTTTATCATCTTACATGCATTTATTGTTGTACTTTTGATTGAAATAAGAGTATTTTTGCTTTTTTACCTGAATTTCTAATGTCTTTGGAGTGTTTATGGCAGGTTAACAATATTCACCATGCAGATGCATGCAAAATTACTCCAGCTAAATTTTCTGGCTCTAAAGAAGTTGTGCCTCTTCACTTTCGGAAGGTTGGTCCACTGGTCTCACTCCCTTGGCTGTTTTGTGTGATTTTATGGGCTTCAAATCTGTGTTGGATGTTTATTTTCTTGAATCATAGGTCTTCTTTTAGTTGTGTGTAAAATTGAAGTTGCACTCTTACAGTTAGATTGGTTAGATGATAGTATTTTCCGGTTGGCAATTCTGGTATTTGCTTGATCTTATTATGGAACTGCTGAACTGGGTACAAAATTCTATTGACTCCTGTAAAATGGAATGGGAATTAATTTGCTTCCTGAATTTTATACATATGTTAGGAGTGGAATTACCCAATACAGGATTTGACTACCATTTATTCAGTTGCTTGAGTCTAATCCCCACTACAGGATTTGACTACCATTTATTCAGTTGCTTGAGTCTAATCCCCACTACATGCAAGCTTGACTTAGTGATAGATTTATTAAATGCTTGTGAAACATTTTGAAACTACAAAGACAAAATATTACAATGACCACTTGTTTCGATTTTTTTTCTTAAACATACACTCATAACTAATAGTTGGAACAGAAAAGGAGCTTAGGAAAGTAATAATTTACTTACATACATGGTAACCAAACTGCTGTGATTGTTAAATTTTGTATAATTTTTGGTGATGTGTAATATATTCTCATATGTGAGTTGAGTGGCGAGCTTGGGAAGGACACTCATGGAGTTTGAGTTTGTTGTTTTTTAGATTTCATATAATGCAATGTTGTTAAGTCAGTTTCCTAGATTTATCTGTGTTTAAGAGTGAAATTGCATAATAATGGACTTCACTCCTGTATTCAAGCAGTATTATCCCCACTAGTAGAATGCTTTCAGCTGAGGTTATAAATCCAATAATTAAGCATTTTAATGAGAATTGTTTGATTTGTTGATGTTTTCAACTTGGAGAGAACTGTTCATTAGTATTTCTGCAAAAAATTAAGTTGTCTCATGCATTGACATTCTCTATACCTAATTCTAACCAGTGTGTTAAATATTCCTAAGTTGGCAGCTTCTTCTACAACACCGGAGACAGAAGAAATCTACTTCGATTTTAGGAAGCAACATTTTATTTACTCAAATGAGAAAAATACCTTCTCTAAACTCCCCTATCCATCCAAGGAAACAATTGGGTATTATCTCAAGAATACTGGTTATGGGACAGAAGCTAAAATTCTTACTGCTTCTGAGAAATGGGGAAGGAATGTGTAAGTTTTTCCTATCTACTGTGCAATTGTATCAAAATAAAATTTATATCTGAAATCGATGATGTCAAAATTGATTCTTTTGCCATGATATTTCCACTCTTGTTTTAATTATGCTAATTTGACTCGGCATATTTTCCAGAAGCAGTATCCTCGGAGTTTAGTTACCCTTTTATCTTTTTAGTACTCTACTTTTTTCATTTTTTTGTTTTCACAAATTAAACTTACCTTTCTGTTATATTTAGAGTAAATTTGATTAATGAATGAGAGATTACAACAAGGATATAAAGTCCTATAAAATATACGTATAAATTAGATAAAAATTGCTTAAAAAATAGCAAGTCCATCAGAGTCGGACCTCCAAATGATCCAGTGGCTTGCACAAAACTAAGGTGTATTAAGTTGGAAATTCTGGATAATTTAATTGGTTACAATTTTGCTTGCACATAGTTCACAGAGTTATGGGTGGTGGCTTTCGGTGCTACACACAATGCAGCTTCAAAATTGCTTGTGCATTATTATGCTACACAACTTATTTGATTTTGGAGTTGTTTGTCTGTATTTTGGATCTTTCAAAGCGATGGTATTATGTAAATCTTATGGTGCAATGACGAGAATAGTCCATTGTTTGTATCTATTGATCTTGTATTTAATGTCCAAGTAGATTTTCACTGGTTTATTTGACAGGAATAATCATTGTGCCTTCAAACCAGATATTTGCTAATAAATAATAAACCTTGACTATGCAGATTTGAATATCCTCAACCCACATTTCAGAAATTGATGAAAGAGCAGGTCATGGAACCATTTTTTGTATTTCAGGTTTGTTGTAATTCCATCATTTTAGTCTGATTACACGTTTTTATTCAATTTATTGAGCCATAAAATCTGCATTTACTATTTGCATTTCAAAGTTTCCATCAGCACTTACTTTGGTCTTCTCTAATTTGTCGTGCTTCTCATTGCATATAGGTTTTCTGTGTGGGCCTATGGTGTTTGGATGAGTATTGGTATTACAGTCTGTTCACTCTATTCATGCTGTTTATGTTTGAGTCAACAATGGCGAAAAGCCGTTTGAAGACTTTAACTGAGCTTAGACGTGTAAAAGTGGATACCCAAATGTTGATGGTGTATCGGTGTGGAAAGTATGTAATGCTAATGATTTATTTCTCTATTACTTGTTAAATACCGTTGTTTCTTTCTTTCTTTTTTTTTTTTTTTTTTTTGGATGTTTGCCTATATCATTCACTCGTTGAACTGGAATTTAGGTGGGTTAAGCTCTCTGGGACAGAACTTCTGCCTGGGGATGTTGTGTCTATTGGGCGCTCTACCGGTCTCGATGGAGAAGACAAGTCTGTACCTGCTGACATGCTTATTTTAGCTGGAAGTGCTATTGTGAATGAAGCTATTCTGACTGGGGAATCCACACCACAGTGGAAGGTTTTTTCTGCTGTTTTAATAATTTGCTTAACCTTTGTTTTTAATTCATCCCTGTTCTTCTTGGGGATGGCCTATGTATGGGTTGGATAAAAAATCATGGAGTGATAGAATAAAAAAATATTAGTTTATGTAGCTACATCGGGTTATAATCTATATGTACTAGACAGATTGACCAAGCCACCTTGATTTCATTTTCCTTTCCAGTCAGGCTCATGTACAAGCTCCACGATTTGTTGTTAGAAATTTAATTGTCTTCAAGTTAAGATGAGATTAGGGATATTTTGTTGCATCTGAATGAGTATATATATGCCAACTATCTTTGTTGAGGCATCATGATATGACACGTCTCTTGAGAGATTTAGTATACCTAATTTTGTCAATACAGATATAATTAATTTTGTCAATACAGATATAATGATCATCATTGAAGCTCTTGACATACCTCTAGCTGTTTGAGCCTCGGGGAATCAACTGTAGCACAATGCTTGCTTTCTAATGATCTTCATAGACCAACTGTTTTCAGTTAGCTTAGGATGCTTTTTTCGCAGGTTAACATACACTCATAACTAATAGCTGGGAAGAGAAAAAAGGAAAAAAACCAAAAAAACTGCTCCTTAAGTTAAGGTTTACATTTCTAATAGCTTAACAAAATTCTAGCATTAGGACCGCTTTGGTACACCACCTCTTGAAATTTGATAAGATTTATGACCCCAAAAAAGGGAAAAAGGTAGCAAGACTTGCAGAGAATATGTTAGTCTCCTCTCTTTGAGGTTCTCTTTTCTGATACATTTTTGTCTGAGTTTGATTATTATTATACTTCTAATGCTAAATACATACATACTTATCTTCCAAAGTTTTCATCTGAAAGAATGTGTACTCTTAGGTTGCAGTAACTGGCAGAGGAACTGATGAGAGGCTATCAATTAGACGGGATAAAGCACATGTTCTTTTTGGTGGTACAAAAATATTGCAGCATACCGTAGATAAGGTCTGTCTCTTCTTGTCTTTCTTTTCTATCTACATAATGCTCACATGTTGCACTTCTTGTTTGAACATTTCTTTATTTTGTTCTTCATGCAGGCATTTCACTTGAAAGCACCAGATGGAGGTTGTGTGGCTGTTGTGCTGCGAACTGGATTTGAAACAAGTCAAGGAAAGCTTATGCGTACAATATTATTTTCGACAGAAAGGGTGAATCCTTTTGAATTCTTGTTGCTGCCACTTTCTTTATAATATTGAACTACCACTGTGTTTAATTTCCTTTACAATTTTATGATTAACTTGGTCCATAGGTTACTGCAAATAGCTGGGAAAGCGGGCTCTTCATTTTGTTCTTAGTAGTGTTTGCACTGATAGCTGCCGGCTATGTTCTTAAGAAGGTAAGGTGGCTTTGAATATTTATAAATATAGAAATTGTTGACAACATGATATGCAACATGTGACAAAATGGAGCTGTGACACAGGGGCTTGAGGATCCAACAAGGAGTAAATACAAGCTTCTTCTGAGTTGTTCATTAATTATCACTTCTGTAATTCCCCCTGAACTTCCAATGGAGCTGTCAATTGCTGTTAACACATCATTGATTGCACTAGCGCGGCGTGGGATTTACTGTACAGAACCATTTAGAATTCCATTTGCTGGAAAGGTGAATAGTACAAATTCTTATGTGCGATTTGTCGAATGCAAGTAGAAGTGCATTTTCAATCATACTTTCATTTGTTACATTGCCTTCTCAGCATTAAAGAATGTTGCTGTGTCTTTTTCATGAGAAACTGGTGGTTTCTTAATTTGTAATAGAATGAGTGCCTTCTTGACTATCTCTCTATTTGAAATAATGTTCTTGAATTTAGTAGATTTGAATTAATTGAGAACAGGATATTGTTCTGTCCTTTGTTGAATCATTCTGGTGAATCCTCTTGAAGGAGACAACTTTTGTGGTCATCCGGTATCTTAGTTCTGCATGAATATATGGGGCTCTTTCACCTTTTAGTGATGGTTTTTCTCCCCCCTCCCTATGACAATGAAGCCTTTTCATCAATCTAGACTGCATCAGAGTTAGTGTTAACATTTGAAGCTCTTCTAATTGTATTACCAGTTTTGTGGATTTGAACTTGAAACACTAAGATGAGTATTCCTTGACAAAAGATGTATTTGACTCTTATATTCTTGGTTTTGTCTTAATCTGGAGTCTAGTTCAAAGTTGGATTATAATTTTATTTACTGCAAAAATGATTTTAATGTTCCAAGTACCTTGTTAGCATTGCCCACATTGCTCTTAGTATTATAGCAAAGACTTGGTCTTCAATAATGGATAGCTCAAAGGAATCTTTGGACCTTATACCATTGACATAAACAATTAAAAAATGCAGGAAGGTTAGTGCTAGAATGCTCTTAGTATACTAGAAAGCAAATTTGTCTATTCTATCAGTGCAGATAATTGTAACAACTGATGCTCGTTCTCTTGCTGGATAGATTCACAGGATAGCAGTTCTGCTTAAAGTTCTAATGATGATATTACTTACTAAAATGATTAATAATGGGCTTGGTCATTTTCCTTTCCATATAATTCTGCTGGCTTGTATTTTGCTATTTTGTACTTGAGGATTTCAATCTGAACAGTTTCCTTATTTCTTCCTATTATTTGGTGATTATTGTTGAGTGCTATAATTTTTTTAACGAATAGAAGAATGCAAGGTTAGGTGAATTCCTCTCTCTGTTTGTGTGTTTTTGCAGCTTTGATGTTCCATTTGCTTTTAGCATGTTCGTGCCGATTTTGATGTATTTTCATCTTCAGGTTGATATATGTTGCTTTGACAAGACCGGGACGCTAACATCAGATGACATGGTATGAATGCTCCAATTTCTTCTGTACTTATTCTTCCTTGAGCCTTTGAAGTAATCGTGTTTAATTTTCTTGTATTTTTCCATCAGGAATTTTCTGGAGTTGGTGGTTTGACTGACAGTGAAGATTTGGACACAGAAATGTCTAAAGTGCCTGATCGAACTTTGGAAATCCTTGCTTCTTGTCATGCTTTGGTCTTTGTTGATAATAAACTGGTATGAAATTTTTATCAATGCAGTGTTAGGTTTGCAGTCACACAATCTCTCGTGAAGTGTTTAGTTAAAGTCAGTATTTTTATAACTGATAAGTCATCAAGTGAAAGTGTTCAAGACTAGATTTTAAAACATTGCTTTGACTAACTACTCCACCCCCCACTGCATGTACCTAGACACTATGATTGCATTTCGCCAAAGTTGGGAAGCTGTTTAAGATGTCTGTGGTTATTTGCCTTGCAAAAAAAAAACAAAAGCTAATATTTACTTATTATTGCCTTCTTTTATGTGTGTGTAGAGCATAAAGAAAAACCCCTCGGTAGACTTATGAATGTTCGTTATCTGCTGTAATGTATGCTAACGGTTTAGTTCATTGGCGTAGTGTTTGCAAAAAGTTTAGTTTCATTGCTTTAACCAGTGTTCAATGCATATTTAATTTTGGCTTGTTCACTTCCAACGTTATTGTCAGGGTCCCTATTGCCATTCAACTTATGGATTCATCTGTATTACAAATTTGAAGAGTTTTAAATTGGTCTTTTTCTTGTAGTTGACTTTTGTTTTACATGGTAACATTTTGTCTCTACACTTGAATGTAGGTTGGTGATCCTCTTGAGAAAGCTGCACTGAAAGGAATCGAGTGGTCCTACAAATCAGATGAGAAGGCCATGCCAAAAAAGTATGCTATCCACGTCATCTATTGTTACTATTTCAATTAATTCTATACTTTTGTGCTTAATTTTTGTTGCTAATAATTACTATTATTGGTTTTTTGATATTAAAACTTCTGTTAATGTGTTCTCAATTCTCATCATGACTTATTTGTGAAGTTTTCACGATTGGAATTTTATCCTTCTAGAAGTACACTTATACCTTTTGTTGTTTTGGGCTGGATGGGTGATTTAAGTGGAGGAATAAATAGGTAATTTTTTTGGTTTGATGTCTTAGCTGGAGAAAACTTGAAATTATTTTATATGTTACTAGGAGTTATTTTGCTGATGATTTTCGATATCCATATAAGTAATGCCTATTTCAATTTTTTTCTTTTTCAAATGTATTTTTACTATGACAAGTGTTGAAAACATTCTCTATGCAAATATGTATTGGCATGTTGGCTCAAGAATAAACTCCTTTAGATTTCATGGGAAAATCAGTGGGCCTCCGGCCTCACACGCGAATACTTACTGGATAGCTCTCCTTTTGTTTTAGGTCTTGTTTTTGCTTTTACATACAAGATTGTTGTTTAAATATGTGTTAATAACTAGGGTGCAGCATGGAGTCTATAGTTAGCACTTTTGTCGAGATAGGTTATTGAGGAGAAGTTTTTCTTTTAAATGTAGTGCTTCGTTTGAAAAGATCTAGTTGAGGCATAGAGAATTAGTTCCTTAGCAATGTAGTTTGGAAAATGTGGAACACCCTTTTCCATCTCTCTGTTGTCCCGTAGGTGATTGCTGCTACCTTTCTGGTCTTCTTCAGGCAGCATAAAACAAGAAGTTAGCTGAATAAACCGGAACTGGCACCTGTGCCTTGGAAGTTGAAAAGTTTTGTTTGATCTTCATGTGTTTTTGTAATAGATAGACCACTTATACTTTGTAGGTAATGACCAATGAGTAAGAGAACAACAATCTTATTTCCTTTTGTCCTTGTATATTGCTTGTGTAGGATTTTACTTGATAAATATATTATATATAAGAAATACTAAAGTATATTTGCTTTCATTAAATAATACCACTTGCTATATTTTTAAATGAATTTATTTGGATTTCATTGTATTTTGTTTACTGACAGTCTGCTGTAAATCTTCTGTTGCTTTCTTTTGCTTTGTCTGAACAAAATGCAGGGGAGGTGGCAATTCCGTCCAGATTGTACAAAGGCACCATTTTGCTTCTTATTTGAAAAGAATGGCAGTTGTTGTTCGTGTCCAGGAGCAATTTTTTACCTTTGTTAAGGTATGGAGATGAAAGTATCTTATCATATATGACTTTTTCGCATACATGATCATTAAAGTGTTGCATAAGAAGTAATCTAGCACATATTGTAAAGCAAGACATCCTATTGATATATGTGCAAAGTACAGAGAAGTGTGTTGATTTTATTCTCTTCCATTTTCCTTAGATAGTCACCTTGATGGTAGCATCTGGAGTTATTTCCAAGCTAGTTTGTATATTCATGTTCTTTTGTGTGCTACATACATGTTCTTTTATCTGCTTCTAGAAACACGTTAGCACATTGATGGCAGGTATTAATTATGAATTTTTTTGGCACAAATGTAACCTTGTATAGTTCGTTTCCACCACCTCCCACCCCCACCCTTTTTTTTTTTTTTTTGTAATTATGAATGGTAAACAAATCCGTTCTCATGAATATGTCAGGGTGCTCCAGAAACCATTCAGGAAAGGCTTGTTGATGTGCCTGCATGGTATGTTAAAACTTATAAGAAACACACCCGTCAAGGATCTCGTGTTTTGGCTTTGGCATACAAGTCTCTTCCAGAGATGACAGTAAGAATGTTTCCTAGCTATATACGCTTTCCTTCTTGTACTTACAGATATGCATTATAAATTTGGATTTGGTTCTTGATTTCAGTAATGGTTAGATGCAGTTTTCAGATAATCACTTTCTGTTACTTCACATGTTTCACTTTTAGCATTTTCAGCATGAGATTATGTTAGAGGGTTGACCTCCATGGCTCTAGTTTCCACTAAAATGAATCTACAAATGACTTGTGAATGCATTGTCCTCTTTTGCAAATTCTCTGCCCTAAATCTTGTTAATCCACGTGATCTAGTTTACTTTGAAATGATATTTTTATAAGCATGTTGCACTGGCCCTTTCTGTTGATCCCTTGCCTCCAATCTTTTCTTACTTCCCTTTTTTTGATATCAAAATCAGCATGCAGACAATCTATTTCTATTTGTATGCCTCTGCATGTTCGCACTTGTATGTTTGTGTACTACTATTTCTTTTCTTACTTCCCTTTTTTTGATATCAAAATCAGCATGCAGACAATCTATTTCTATTTGTATGCCTCTGCATGTTCGCACTTGTATGTTTGTGTACTACTATTTTCCAATAGAATATTTTTAGTACTGCATTTGGATTTAAGGGTTTGGGTTTGATGGGAGGGTTTGGAGGAATGATTTCAAATGACTTCATATCAATTGGATTTCTAAGTCCACCGCAATCACTCAAAAATTATTGGTACTATGTTCAATAGTGCATAAAATAACCTTACACATAAACTTTGTTGGTTTTATGTTTACTTTGCTGTTAGTACTTTAGCATTTACCTTAGTTAATTGAGTGAGCCTTTTAATAAGACACTAAAGTCACATGGTTGGTTAGAAATGTCAACCTCTATTGCTTATCAAAGTGTGAATACATTCATGTACCTGTAGGATGTAAGGGCTAAAATAGTTCAATTTACTTGATTAAGTAATATTAACATAATTTAGCTTGAAAGAGATGTAAAGTAATTTAACTTGTTCATCTAATTTTGTAGGCTGTCAAGTGTCTAGAATAATGGATATCTTATGGTGTAAATTATCTTGTCAGTTGGTGCCGTAGTTCATAACTGAATGCTTTGTGAGAGTTATGTGAGTAAGTGGCAAAAATGATTTTTGAAAACCCCTATTTAAGTTGGGAATTTAACTTCTAGTACCCATTACTTAATTATGTTGGCTATCCCATTACCTAGAAACTAGAAGCACTGTTTTTCCAAATATTGATTTGTGTATTAGTTATTTGTTGTGCTATCTTCTACTCGCATTTCTCAAAAGCTTGGCTGGGAATATACATGAGCATTTCTTTACTTGTGTTGTATGTGCTGGTTTGTCTACTACTTTCTCTATTTTTTTCCATGGATTATGTACTCACACATGCAAGTTTCTCTTGGCTCTGGTGGTTCTCTTATTTTATCCTCTATCATCCTATTTTAAAATTCATTCCTCCTTTCTTGTTTTGGTTAACACTATGTTTATTAACTTTTTGAAGGTTAGTGAAGCGAGAAGCTTGGAGCGAGAAACCGTGGAAAATGGTCTTACTTTTGCTGGTTTTGCGGTAGGGAATCTACTTCAAATAAAGCCTTATGTGGTTTTATTTTTCTTCTAAGTTTTCCTACCATTCTAGAAGTAATTAGTGCATAGACACTAAATACAATCATTTGCCACAATGTCTTTAATCAGATGTTGCATAATCCTATATACAATGCTTTCATGTGTGCTTCAGGTCTTCAACTGTCCTATCCGAGCAGATTCAGCCTCTGTGTTGTCTGAATTAAAAGGATCCTCACATGATTTGGTGAGTACTTTCTGAGACTCTTTTGTACTGTGTTACATTGCAGTGCGGTATTAATTAATTTCTTCTTGTACTTAGTTCCTGTGATGGTAGATGGTATGTGATTTGTTTGGCCAGCTCAAGCTTTGATAAATTTGTGGTGATGGTACATATCAACGGGCATGCTCAGATTCATTCAATGAATAGAGAAAATTTTAACTATGTATGTGAACAAAACAAGTAAATCTGCTTGAATTTAGTGGATCTGGAGTAATATGCTCCCTATCATATATTTTCTAACTGCAGAGAAACCCGCTGCAAGTCGCTGAATGCGTGAATTTCAAGGCTCCATCCTGATTATGGATATCTTTATTTGTGCTTTTAGTTTCAAATTGTTTGAAAGCCAGCTCAGGATATTCTTGGAGTTTCTTTTATTTTTATTTTTTATAGTGTTCTTTCATTTTGAAAAAAATATGTTTTGGACATGAAGTTCTGAAAATATATCAAATGATTTCTTAGTGGTATTGAGTAGGGCCACATTTCAATTCATCTCAATCACAAAACCTGAGCAAAAGAATACCTGTTTGATATAGTAGTAACTTAAAATAGTCTCCAAACCTGTTACCTTTGGACTTGGTGAAGAACAAATGTAATTCCTTTCTGTTCAAAAGGTTTCTTTTAATATGGTCCGAATGAGTTACTTTATGGTCCCAATGATAATGTGTATCTTTGAAGTACTTTAGGCTAACATATTAGGGTAATTGGCATGAAGGATTTTTGCATGCTTCTCACATCATTCCCGATTTAGCGGAGAAGATGAATATAAATGTACGGTGCATTTGTGAAGTACATTTGCCAACATATATATATGTGTGTGTGTGTGTGTGTGTGTGTGTGTGTGTGTGTGTGTATTTGGGTGTTAAAAATGTGGAATCATAAAAAACTTGATGTTATTTTCATTTTATGGTATCAGGTGATGATTACTGGAGATCAAGCTTTGACAGCTTGCCATGTTGCCAGCCAAGTTAATATTATCTCAAAACCGGCACTAATCCTTGGACAGGCAAAAGGTCTTAATAACAAATATGAGTGGGTTTCTCCAGATGAGACAAATACTATCAGCTACAGGTAAGGATACTTTCACTTATGATGATTTCCATACGTATTAAAAAAAGTTCATTTAATTTATTATTGTCTGGAAATTGCCAATGTTTTCTTTTGTTTTGATCATTGCACATTTTATTCCATTGTCATCTTTTCATTGCCTAGAAGTACTCCCATTTGCTCCTCTTATATTGAGATACTTCAGCCTTTGATGTTTCAATTTTTTTACAGCGAAAATGAGGTTGAAGCTCTATCGGAGGCTCATGATCTTTGTATTAGTGGTGACTGTATGGAGATGTTGCAGCAAAACTCTTCTACCCTTAAAGTCATTCCTTATGTTAAGGTATAACTAATGGTTGTTTGTATTTGTGTCTCTTTTCTCCCTTATGTTTGGTGTACACCCAAAATAAGCTCATGAGCCTTTCCCAGGTATTTGCTCGTGTTGCTCCTGAGCAAAAAGAACTCATCATCACTTCTTTTAAATCTGTGGGAAGGGTGACCCTTATGTGTGGTGATGGAACCAATGATGTTGGAGCTCTGAAACAGGTATTACATAGTTAGAGGGTTATGTAATTGAACGAATATTTTGCACCTATTATGTAGATTCTCTGACTGTTTTGTTGCAATTCTCATTATTTGTGTTTGTTTCTTAGTAAGAAATTTGGATGGAGTAACAATTGAAGTCTTTGTTTTGCAAAACCATCAGAGAGATCTTGTTCTTATCATTGGTTGATATTGGATAAAGTATTATTGTGTACTTGTTTCCTTCACAGGCAAATGTTGGGGTAGCTCTACTTAATGCAATTCCTCCAGGAACAAACGAGAAGTCTCAAGCATCGAAAAGTGAAACCGACAAATCTGGTAAAGCAAAGAAACTTAAGCCCGCAAGTGGAAATGCCGAAACTTCTTCAAAGAGCCGGACTGTGTCAAAGTTGGAGTCTTCTAGCAATCAAGCTGCAAACCGTCATCTGACAGCTGCAGAGATGCAACGCCAAAAGCTGAAGAAACTAATGGATGAGCTAAACGAGGATGGGGATGGTCGATCCGCTCCAGTCGTTAAGCTAGGAGATGCCTCAATGGCATCACCATTTACAGCAAAACATGCTTCGGTTGCTCCAACTATCGACATAATTCGTCAGGGTCGTAGCACTCTCGTCACGACACTCCAAATGTTCAAGATTCTTGGACTTAACTGCCTCGCCACTGCCTATGTCCTCAGTGTAATGTACTTAGATGGTGTGAAATTGGGAGATGTTCAGGCAACAATCAGTGGGGTTTTCACAGCCGCATTCTTTCTGTTCATCTCACACGCCTCCCCACTTCAAACCCTTTCAGCTGAGCGGCCTCACCCAAATATATTCTGCTCGTACGTTTTTCTCTCTCTCCTCGGTCAGTTTGCTGTTCACATTTTCTTCTTGATATCATCGGTGAACGAGGCCGAGAAGTACATGCCGGAAGAATGTATCGAGCCGGACTCAGAATTCCATCCAAATCTTGTGAACACCGTTTCTTACATGGTGGGAATGATGCTACAAGTTGCTACTTTTGCTGTTAACTATATGGGTCATCCTTTCAATCAGAGCATCTCGCAGAACAGACCCTTTTTGTATGCCCTTGTTGGTGCTGTTGGGTTTTTCACTGTCATCACCTCCGATTTATTCAGGGACTTGAACGATTGGTTGAAGTTGGTCCCGTTGCCTAGAGAATTGAGGAACAAGCTCATGATCTGGGCTTTCCTTACTTTCATAGTTTGCTATACGTGGGAAAGGTTTTTGAGGTGGGCATTTCCTGGTAAGATGCCAGCTTGGAGGAAGAAACAACAGGTGGTAATAGCGAGTGCAGAGAAGAAGAAAGCTTAAACGAGTACTGAATGTTAAATCAATACACGAGGTATTTTATCGTACTTGGCTATGCTTTTTCGTATTTCGTTACTTGCTGATATCAGGCTGATGACAGATCTTTGGATGTGTTTTATTTATTTTATGTAACCGGAATTAGTAGATTCAGGTTAGGACATTCTGAGAAGGATCCCCATTTTTTTTCCGACTTTGGGAAATTATTTATATGTACAAATATTATAAAATGTTACCAGTGGCGTTGGAGTATGGCCTCTAATCCTATTTTAGGGGACAGTTTTGTTTTGGATATGATATAGTACAACTTTTAATTTCGACTCTTCTAGGTTTTTTTTTTTAGTATCTTAGTATATGTCATAATATATAAATACATTCCATTCACTTACGTTTGGAATGATTGTTTGTCTGTGCATCTAAGCTGAAACTAATAGTCATTTGACAAGATACACATGTATATAATCTTGTTAAAATTCAGCTTTTTTGTTGATAATGTATTGGTATGTTTACAGGAAAATGGTGGAAATGATATTGTTGAAATGTAGGTAGCTGTATTGATTTAAAAAGATGGCACTTATCTCCTTAAATGTTAACAAATTTAAGACCATGGCTTATACTTGCAAGCTTTATGTTCTATTAGCCCTAACTCTTCACAATCTCATTGCCACTTCATTTTTAGAAGCTAAAAGCACTAAGCTCTCTCTTCGTCTAATTCATCGTCATTCAATCTTGTCACATTATTCACAACAAAACAAGTACTCTTTGTCTCTAGATGATGACATTAGAGCTCCTCTTATGCCAATGGAAGATGGGAGCATATTTCTTGTGAACATATCGATCGGTGATCCTCCAATCCCACAACTCCTTGCAATGGACACCGGTAGCCAACTAACGTGGGTACGTTGCACCCCGTGCAACGGGTGCAACAACGTACTCGATCCTCAGAAGTCGTCCACCTACAAAAAACTGGCGATCAACTCTCCTCAATGCCAGAATTTTGCGTATGGCATTCACAAGGAGCAAGAATCCCAATGCTCTTACACCATAACGTACGAAGATGGCTCGATGAGCGGTGGGTTCCTCGCGTTGGAGAAGTTCACGTTTGTCACATCCACAGGAGGCACTGTCCGTGTGCCAGATGTGATGTTTGGGTGCTCCCTCGTGGCTCGTGGCAACGTGCCACCTTATTGGAATGGGATTCTTGGACTCGAGGCCCCCAACGAGTACTATCTCGTCGATCATATGGGCAACAAATTCTCCTATTGCATAGGTAATATAAGAGACACCCAATATGTGTACAACCAACTCATACTAGGTGATGGGGCCATTCTTGAAGGGGATTCAACTCCAATGCAAATCAATTCCCACTATGTAGTCTCCATTGAAGGGATTAGTGTGGGAGAGAAGCAACTATCTTTCAATCCATTGGATTTTCGTTACAACGTTGTAATAGACTCGGGCACCACGCACACGAAGCTGAGGACGAGCGCGTACAAGCCACTCGTGGCAGAGGTCGAGAGGTTGATGGATGGTGTCGTAAAGCCGGCTAAAGTTATAAATGCAGAAAACCATCTATGCTATAAGGGGGATTTGGAAAGGGACTTGAAAGGATTCCCAATAGTGACATTGCATCTAGCAGAAGGAGCTGACATAGATTTGGATGTGGAAAGTGTGTTTCAGAGAACTATAGATGGCTCTGCATTTTGCATGATGATCGTTGAAGCTAGAGAGAATTTAATTGGAGTTTTGGCACAACAATACTATAATGTGGGGTTTGATTTGGATGCACAGAGGGTTAGTTTTAGAAGAATTGATTGTGAACTTCTTGAAGACTGATTCTCATGTGTATTGATTTTTCTTGACTTATCTTGTAACTATTAAAATGCTACTAGCTTTAAGTGCATATATATGGCCTCAGATAATAAAATTTTATTGTAATTTGCAACCCCTTTAAGCTTGTATAAGAATGATCACATTGTGATTCTTTCTCTTCTTCTCCCCTCTTTTTTCTTCTTTTTTCTTGATCACCTACACTTCCAAGAAATAAGCAAAGGAAACTATGATATTAACATTGATAAATTATTACATACATAAAAATTTGGTAAAATGTCCTCAAATAATGTCAAACCGAATATTTATTACGTTTTTATCACACAATATAATTTTATTACTTTTCTACCACAATTTTGTAAATTGTCCAAAATAATCATTGCACTTTTATTATTCAAGATGAGAATAAGATGAGTCAATCAATTTATGTCTTATCAATGTATTTAAATTTAAGGGCAAAAGTGTTCTTTTCAATGGATTGTGGTAAAAAAAAAAAAATTATATAGTGGTAGAAAAATAAACAACTATATTAATTGTGGTATTTTGGTTTGCTATCCCAAAAATTTACATAGTTATTAAATGAGATAGCACCCCCTTTCTACCACAAATGGTAAAATGGTTTTTGTACTTTTCTACCATATAAGATAAATAATATATTTTTCTACCACAATTCAATAAAATGACAAATTTACCATTGTTAATAAGACTTAAATGTAGTGGTGATAAGGTAAATTTACTTTCACATCAATCATTTTTGCACTATTCCACATGTGAGCAGGGCTATTTTTTACAATTCATCAAAATTGTGGTAGAAAAGTAAGAACACTATATCATGTGGTAAAAAATCTTATTTATTTGATTTAGTGGTATTTCAAGACATTTTGTCAATCTGATTATATTAAAATATATCTTAAACTCGTCCAAAAGAGATGATCCTATCATAATGATCGAGTTGGTTGCCCATGTTAACCAGTTAATTGTCATCTCTAATCTAGACTATAAAGTTCTTTAAAGAAACTTATATGAGACGGTCTCACGGTAATATCGTGAAACAAATCTTCATTACACATAAGCAAAACTTATTTTTATAAATTTATACGTGAATTGTAAAATGTGAATTAAGGATTGATCCATCTCACATAATTGAATCCATAAAACGATCTCACGTAACATTCCCTCAAATATCTTACCAAAAAAACAAACTCCTTTCCTAGGGTTTAAATGTAGACACAAACCTCTCATATTGTTTACTTTATTCACTAGTAGCAACATACATCGTCAAAGCCAATATACAGCTGATAACATGCGTACGTATATGTAAAAGAGGTTTCTTTAGTAGTTAGACAATTTGACTTTTCTTTTTCTTTTACTTTTTCTTTAATTGAAAAGTAGGCCACTTGACTTGATCGATATATAAGTTGACAACCTAATAGTAATAGTAATTAATTATGTTCCCATTCAAAATATTTCTAATAAACAATCTTTTTATGTGGTGAGCATGACTGCATGAATGACACAATTCATGAGTATATATAAACTTACAAAATCTTATAATTCAATAACTTGTATCATCCAAAGAACAAATGGCTGCAGATTTCTAACTGTTTATTAGTATTATAAACAATACTAATTAATTATTATGTAATCTTGAATTTTAATATTGTTTTTGATAAAGTCGCAAACTCACTTTGTACCTTACCGTACATGATTTGTATATATAATTCTCATGTCCCAATATTAATATTATTTGAACGTTTTCAAGCTAGTTTGGTCGAAATTTTCTTATTCTAATTCAAAAATTTCTACTCCAATAATTAAAATTTGATTGGAATATTATTTTATATTCTTTAGACTGCATTATTCAATAGTTCGAAATTGAGAATTAAATCACTAAAAAACTATTTTAGTTATTTCATAAAAGGCCAATTCAATTTCTAACTGTCAAAATACATATGATTAAAATTCCAAAATAAGAAAAAAAAATCACTATATCTGCCTCCATCTTCATGAATTAGTATATGTACGAAATTTTATAATTAAATATACAAAATAACCATTAACAATAAAATAAAATAAAATAATGACTCTTCTCATTCAAGAACATCAAATGTATAACAAAGTTAAACAAATCTTCTTTCTAATCCGCATCTAAGAGAAAATATGAAAAATTAATTAAACCAACTGATGATTCTAAAATCATGTACAATAATACATCGTTTAGTAATTATAACAAATGAACAAATGAGGGGTAACAAAATGATTTTTCTGAATAAAAAAAAGAAAAGAAAGGCTCAATTAAATCTGAGAAGAAGCAATCAAGAAAAACTTGTTCTCCAATGGAGTCAAGTTCAAGTCGAGGCAAAAAACCCTCCTGTTATTAGGTTTCTTCACCACCGGAAAAAGGGACAACGGCGGCGGCGCCACCACCTGCTGGTGGCTCTGATCGGCGGCTCTGTGCCTCCTCATATGGCCTCCCAGGGCTTGACCTAATGGGAACTCCAGTCCACATATGGAGCATTCATGGCTCTTCGGCTTCGGCGGCGACGACGGTGGCCGGAGAACATCTCCGGCGGCAAGCCTCGGCTTCTTGTGGCTGGCACGGTGGCCGCCTAACGCCTGAAACGACGTGAATTGCTTGTTACATGTCTTGCATGTAAATACACGTGACGATGAATAATCTCCGCCGCCACCGCCACCGCCGGCGCCGCCGCTGGCGGCTGAGGATAGCAGCATGAGACAGTTGGCCATGGCGGAGATGTCCTCAGCCTCTCCATCTCTACTTCTCTTCATCATCATTAATTGGCAGTGACAGTAATTTGAACAAATAATTTGAAGAAATAATGAAAATGAAAGAAGTGATGATTTAGGTTTTGTGTAATTGTTGTTGATGTTAATGAGAATATAATGAGATAAAAGATGGTACAATATTGTTGATATATATATGTATATATTTGATGGTAGTTGTGGGTTTGACTTGATATGAAGGTTGACAATATTATTAGTGAGGGAAAATTCAAGGAAATAGACATTCTTGATTTCTTGATGGAAAAGTAAGTCAAATAAATGTAACTAATTGCTACTTCCAAGTCCCAATCTTCTCTAATTTATTTCAATCATTTATGACGTGTTTTAAATATTTATTTTTATGAAAATAACAAGACCACCTTTTATGTTTTTCGAAAATGATAAAATACCGATGATGTATAATGATCCCGATTATCTCATTATATGGAAAATGAAATTAATAATATACTAGATTTTTGAAAATCAGCGATGGACACATATTAATATGCTCATAATGAGTAGGATAACATGGTTGTTATGCTTTAAGAGTTTTCACAAATTTAAATAATTTTTTTCTCTGCAACTTAAAGCATGAGTTATATATCATTATTCATTAGTAAATTAAGTATATAATCAATATGTTTTAAAATTTTATTCTATGTGGGGCTCATATACTAATGGTAACTAATTTTTTATTTTAAAATAATTTTAAACAAAAAATTATACGAGAACATCTCACGATAATAAAAGGAGTTCATTGTCCACAGTATGTATAATGATGAGGTAGTAATGAACTCTATAAATCATTTCATTAGGATGGTGACTGCTGATGGAGGATCTAAATTATAATTACAAAAACTTACATCATACTGTCATATATAAATACAATTTTGTGAAATGAAAATCCTACCGCACACAACTCAAATTCATATTTACTACTCAGTATCTGATTTATATGTTATAAATTTGTAAATAAACATGTCTCATGAAATTAGATTAATAAGACGGTTAGATAAAGTCATATTCTATCTTAATAATCAGCTCACTATAGTGGAATAATCTCTGTAAATCATCTTTTTATATATTTTCTTATTTTAATATAATTAATAAAATAAAGTGCATAAACTTAACATCAATGTGTATTTTAAATAAAAAGAAGAATGAGAATTAGAGTGAAGCGTCAGTGAGCACGTAAGCATGAGGTAGTGGATTAGCTAATAACATTAAAGTCGTGCTGCCATAAACGACGATTCTTCTATCTTTCTAGAATTTTTCAATCCATAATGTCTACATGTCTATGCACCCAATTGTTTAAAGTTAGTAAAAGCAAGATTTAATGTGAAAAACAATATTAATTAATGATTTGTCAACTAAACAAAATGCGACTTACTAGACTAGTAAAAGAGTAAACCTTCTCTACACGTTTTATCCAGAAGCATTAATATCTAGTTCACACAACCACAAACCTAAGTCAAAAGTCAAACCTCATATTTCTCCAAAAAACTAATAGGTATCCTATCTTGTAAGTTGTTATATAATATTATTAGTCTATATTTGTAATTTTATGTTATATGGTAGTATGCATAATCCACAAATCATATCGTAATATTAACATTATAGAAGAATTATATAATCGAGTTAATTTTTAATTAAACTTATTTTAACTTTAATAGGACTTAACAGACGAGCTTGATTTAATTAAATTAAATTAATAAATTTAGTTTCAAGTAAAGCTTCAAAACTTGTTGACATATGTATAATTTTATTTATGAATGTTTTCATTTTTTTAATTAATTGAATATGTTTAAAAAAGAAAACAAAGATCCGTAGAATGAAAGATCCAAAACTAAATGGTGTTGCATACTATTTTGTGAATCAGCGGGTAAATAAGTACATAGTTAACCGACAACAATATAATATTAAAATTTAAAACTTGAAAGTTAATAAAAACAAAAGCAAAAAATCTGAAAAGTTGAAATGGAATCTTCTTGGGAAAGCATAATTTTAAAAGTAGTGATTGGACACCTACGAAAAGTACATCAATTTGTTACTATTTTTTGATACAGTTTAAGAATTAAATCTGAATTTCTAACAACATAATTGATGGTCCAAATTGTCCCACGCGCAGGAATCATTCAGGATGCCAAAGAGGTGGTATCATTTGTTTGTGGGTCCAGTTCACACTGATTTTCACACGTGTTATATGAATTTTAGCACGATGGATTTAATTATTCGTGTCGGATGTTGTAATCTACCGATAATTTATTCAATTTTCGAGTAATCCAATTCAGCCTATCCAAAATTATTCAAATACTAAATTATCCCAGCATTGCTTGTTATATCCTGTTGCATACATAATAAGTATACTGCATAAGAAATCTGTTAAAAATATTTTTTGAAAAGAAAACTGGTTTTTCAGAAAAAAAACTCTATCTAGTTTATTCCGTTGTGCATACTGTGAAATCGGATAAGGAATCTGATACAGCATACTGTCAGGTTATTGATCTGAGGCAGGTTACTATATTCACTCTTGAATTAGAAACCTGTTCACTATATTCCTTAAATATTTTAAAAATCGATAGAGGTTCATTCATCCCTGTAAACCTCTAACCACTTGAAACCATCAAAATTGTATCCTAATATTAATCAAACATAATTGTTGAATTGGTTATAAAAAAAGCTAAAATAATAATGGTCAAAATAACAAAAATCTTTATTTGTCCACTTTCACTTAATAAAAGCATTTTATTATACTTTTTTTTAAACACAAATAGGAGCATCTATATATATATATATATATATATATATATATATATATATATTGTGTAAATAAATAAATATATGAGTATAATTAAGAGCGTGGAACATTTGAAATTTTATGAACAAGTATATTTGCACTCAGCCTTATTTGACTAATCTCAACGCGTAAATATTTTTCATCATTCATCAGTCCATATATTATATACAAAGTAGGATTTTATTTATTTTAGAGTGGAAAAGTAGGGTTTTGTACAATAATATTTTAAGCATTCAATTGTCATGATTTGTCTCTTTTACCCTTGCAACATAAGACTATATATCTCTCAGACTAATTATAGGGCCCGCCTCAACCATACCTCCTCAATTGTCATGACTGTTGGAAAAAAAATGGTTAAGCGTATTGAAAAAATGCACAGTCACGGGGTTAAGTCGAGACAAGAGCTGGACTTTTTCTCCGTAAGATGATATTGTCCCGTATTCAAGTGCTCACGGTTAACGACAATCGTCCCCAAGATACTGAATGTGTTTCGGAATTGGAATGAATGAAATGAAATGAGGGGGCCTCCTATTTATAGGAGTAAGAAGATGTGTCCCTTCCTACAATGGACACCACATTTGGACCCAAGAGGTGTGTTCACACCTCTTGACAAGGGACAAACCATTTGGCCACACCCTTTCACACCCAACCCGAACTCGGTCCATGACCCGACCCGCGACCCGGTCCATGACCCACGACCCGACCCAACTCGGTCCGGTCCGAACCCAACCCGGGTGCCACGTGCGGTTCGAATGGTGCGTGTGTGCTTAGCCAACTAGGTCAAAAAAATGGCACTAGGTTCCACCATAAATGAGCACACATGATTATTTCTTATACATGTGCTCCTACTAATAAAGTGAACCTTTTTCTACCAATTTTCCAATATGGGACAAGTTCATCTTCTTTCCATTTTCCTTTACAAGAAGGATCCACATTGCCAACTTTGTGTATTAATTTCTCATTCACTCGAAATTGGAAATTCGAAAGTAAATACACTACATTCATCTACACGAAACATAGATTCCAATTTAGCAACTTATTTCCATTTATTTAAAATGGAATCAACATTAAAAATTGGTCAAAGTTTGGTCAAAACCAACATTCTCTTCCAATTTCCAACAATCCCCTACATGAATGATGAAATTAAAGCATGCATAAATGCAGACCCCTAATAAAGTCCCGATGAACTATTATTTCATCAGGATAGATAGCTTCCGGCTTTGAATCTACCCTAGTGGAGTACTATCGGATATACTGGCGATTTGGTGGACGCGATGCCTTGAACCCCTCCGCCGTTTGTGTATACCAAGACAATAATACCCACACAACAATAGTTCTGATATCTTTCAGTTCTCACGTTGTGTCCGTTTCGGCCATGGACCATATCTCGGATTCATGAGCGTTCTCTATTCTTTGGAGTTGAAGCGGCCACACTTCTCACTCATATAGGTGATCTCCCATAAAGAATATCCTGTCATACCCCACATGTAAAGGCTATAGGAATCATTAAAAGCATTCGAAATGCTTAACCTCACCACACTGCACAGGTTCTGCACTTGAGGCAGCCTCAAGAATGAAGCATTGGATAAATTCCAAGTACATATCTAGACTTAGATCATAGCTTAGTTGTCTCATTGAACCAAGTTTGTGGGATCCTCCACGCTTCATGGTTGAGTTACCACTATAACGTCTGTAATGTGTGGTTTTTCAACCTCATTCCCTCTACTGCACTATACATCTAATCTCTATTAATGCCTTTTGTTAGTGGATCCGCAATGTTTTCCTTAGACTTCACATAGTCAATGGAAATTATACCACCAGAGATCAGTTGTCTCACGGTATTATATCTCCGACGAATATGACGAGACTTACCGTTGTACATACTACTCTGTGCCCTCCCAATTGCCGACATGTTGTCGCAATGTATCATCACTGGAGACACGGGTTTTGTCCAACATGGAATGTCTTCTAAGAAATTCCTAAGCCACTCAGCTTCTTCGCCGGATTTATCCAGCGCTATAAACTCAGACTCCATTGTGGATCGAGCTATGCACGTTTGCTTAGAAGATTTCCAGGATACTGTTCCTCCACCTATAGTGAATACGTATCCACTTGTGGACTTGGAGTCAGTCGTATCTGATATCCAGTTGGCATCGCTGTATCCCTCTAATACAACAGGATATCTCGTATAAAGTATGCCATGGTTCATGGTATGTTTTAGATACTTTAAAACCCTTGTCAAAGCTATCCAGTGGTCCGACCCTGGATTACTCGTGAATCTACTAAGTTTGCTAACTGAGTATGCAATGTCGGGACGTGTACAGTTTGTGAGATACATCAAGCTGCCAATGACTCTTGCATATTTCAGTTGAGATACTGGGTCACCTTTATTTTTGGCTAAATGCAGACTTAGATCAACCGGAGTTTTAGCCGGAGGCAAGTCCCAAACCTTGAATTTCTTAAGCACGTTCTCGACGTAATGAGATTGTGATAAGACAATTCATTCAAATGTCCTAGAAACCCTTATTCCTAGTATGACATCCGCTAAACTCATATCCTTCATGTCAAAGTTACTCTTTAACATGTTCTTAGTTTTCACGATTGCATCATGGTTGTTCCCCATGATTAACATGTCGTCTACATAAAGACAGAAAATCACAAAATCATTTAGTGTTCCTTTAACGTATACACATTTGTCACACTCATTGATTTTGAACCCATTTGACATCATCGTTTTGTCAAATTTCTCATGCCACTGCTTAGGTGTCTGTTTCAACCCGTACAGTGATTTGACAAGTTTGCATACTTTATTCTCTTGTCCGGGTACTACAAACCCCTCGGGTTGTTCCATATAAATCTCCTCGTCCAGTTCCCCATTTAGGAAAGCTGTCTTTACATCCATCTGATGTATTTCAAGATTGTGCAAAGCTGCAATAGCTATGAGCACTCGAATGGATGTGATTCTTGTGACAGGTGAGTAAGTGTCAAAGAAATCATATCCTTCCTTTTGTCTGAACCCCTTTGCTACCAACTGAGCTTTGTATTTGTCAATTGATCCATCAGCCTTATATTTCCTTTTAAGGATCCACTTGCATCCTAAAGGTTTGCACCCCAGTGGAAGATCAACTAATTCCACGTATGATTTTGCATGATGGACTCAATTTCACTATTGATAGCTTCCTTCCAGAGAGGAGCATCTGGGCTGGACAATGCTTCTTGAATTGTCCCGGGTTCAGTTTCTAACATGTAAGTTAGAAAATCCAGACTGAATGACTTTGTCACTCTAGGTCTCTTGCTACGTCTCAGTTCACCTTCCTCTTGCGGATGACTTTGACCAGCCTCATAAGTTCTCTTGTTAGAACTAATCTCTTTTCTTTATTTATTCGGAAAGACGTTCTCAAAGAACACTGCATTTCTCGACTCTATGGTAATTCCTTCAGTCATATCAGGAATTTCTGATTTGTGTACCAAGAATCGATATGCACTACTGTGATAAGCATATCCAATGAATATGCAGTCAACAGTCTTGGGTCATATCTTCACCTGTTTAGGCTTAGGTACTTCTACCTTTACTAGACACCCCACACTTTCAGGTAATGATGAGAAGACTTTCTTCCTTTCCATGACTCATACGGAGTCTTGTCCCTTTTCTTGTGTGGCAATTTATTCAGAATGTGATTTGCCGAGAGCACGACTTCCCCCCACATGTTCTGGGGTAGGCTAGAGCTAAGCAACATTGCATTCATCATCTCTTTTAGAGATCTATTCTTGCGTTCTGCAACACCATTTGACTGAGGTGAATATGGAGCCGTAGTTTGGTGAATAATCCCATGTTCTGTACAGATCTCCTCAAACGGAGCTACATACTCCCCACCTCTGTCACTACGAATCATTTTGATTCTTTTGTTGAGTTGATTCTCAACCTCACTCTTATAATTTTTTAAGGCCTCAAGAGCTTCCTCTTGTGCTTTCAAAAGATACACATAAGAGTACCTTGTGCAGTCGTCTATGAATGTAATAAAGTACTTCTTGCCCCCTCTAGTTTGCACAAATTTCAGATCACATATGTCTGTATGGATCAACTCTAGAGGTTCAGTACTTCGTTCCACTGAATTGAAAGGTGTTTTAGCCATTTTTGCCTCAACAGATACTTCACATCTATTTTGTGAATCCATTTCCATTTCAGACAACAAATTCAAACTTACGAGCTTTCGTAATTTATTTGAATTTACATGTCCTAATCTATCATGCCATAAATTAGAACTCTCAATCAAGTAAGAAGAATTAATAACTTTATTATCATTGGTCCGCTTAATATCGCGGTGTACAGTCATTACATTCAACTTAATGAGCCCCTTATCAAGGTAGCCCTTTCCAACAAATTGACCAGCCTTGGTCAGTATAAATTTCCCAGCCTCAAACACTAATCTAAATCCGGCTTTGCTCAACAGCGAGCCAGAAACTAGATTCTTGCGAATGTCTGGGACATGCAGAACATCCACGAGCGTCAGCTCCTTCCCTAAGGTCATCTTGAGTACCACTCTTCCCAATCCAGCCACATTGGAGGTTGCTGAATTTCCCATATACAGCTTCCTGCTAGTGATTGACATGTAGGTTGAGAACATCTCCCTATCGGAGCATATATAATGCGTAGCTCCAGTATCCACCCACCAGTCTCTCGGATTGTCCACCAAGTTGGCTTAAAAAACGACAGTTGATAGGTCGAGCTCCGCCATGTTTACAGGTACATCACCCTCAGCAAGGTTGGCTTGACCTTGATTACCCTTCTTGGGTTGTCGGCAATCTCTAGCAAAGTGTCCAGGCTTTCCACAGTTGTAGCAGTTTCCCTTAATTTTCTTCTTAGGTTCCTGCTTGGACTGTGAGTTGCCCGACCTCTTCCTTTTGTTGTTAGGACATGATTCAGCCAGGTTCACTTTTGCCTCTATTGATGCCCTGCTGCTCTTGACTTCGGATTTTCGGTTATCTTCCTCAATCTTTAGTCTCACAATCAGGTCCTCAAGCCCCATTCATTTCTCTTGTGCTTGAGGTAGTTCTTGAAATCTTTCCATAGAGGCGGTAGCTTCTCAATAATAGCATCTACTTGAAAAGATTCACTGAGTTGTATACCCTCAGTATGTATGTCATGTAGGATCAGTTGCAACTCCTGAAATTGGTCCAAGACCGTCTTTGTATCGACCATTTTGAAATCCAAGAACTTGCCGACAATGAACTTTTTCATTCCGGCGTCCTCCGTCTTGTACTTCTTCTCCAAGGATTCTCATAACTCTTTTGCGATCTTAGTAACCGCATAGACGTTATATAAGGAGTCGTCTAGCCCATTCAGAATATAGTTCCTGTATAAGAAGTCGTCGTGATTCCATGCATCTAGTGCGGTGCGCATTTGTTGGTCTGTTTCATCATTGGCCGCTGTAGGCGGGTCTTCTTGGATGAACCTTGCAAGACCGAGGGTCGTCAGGTAGAACAACATCTTATGTTGCCACCTTTTGAACTCACTTCCATCAAATTTCGACGGTTTCTCGGTGAAAACTGGTGCAGAAGATGTGGATGTCATCTCTTCAATACACTAGATATCGTCTTACGATTGTTGGAAAAAAAGTGGTTAGACGTATTGAAAATATGCACAGTTACGGGGTTAAGTCGAGGCAAGAGCTAGGCTCTTTCTCCGTAAGATGATATTGCCCCGTATCCAAGTGCTCACGGTTAACGGCAATCGTCCCTAAAATACAACGAATTCGAGCTTAAGGATTACAGCACAACAACCCAAAAGCTATCGGCGAACTTTACTCAATACTCGAGACTTTCTAGACAATGACTAATGTCGTTGATTTCTGAATGTGTTTCGAAATTGGAATGAATGAAATGAAATGAGGGGTCTCCTATTTATAGGAGTAAGGAGATGTGTCCCTTCTCACAATGGACACCACCTTTGGACCCAAGAGGTGTGTTCACCTTCACAAGGGACAAACCATTTGGACCCAAGGGTCACACCATTTGGCCACACCCTTTCACACCCAAACCGAACCCGGTCCATGACCCGACCTGGACCGCGACCCAACCCGGTCCGAACCCAACCCGAGTGCCACGTGCGGTTCGGATGGTGCGTGTGTGCTTAGCCAACTAGGTCCAGAAAATGGCACTAGGTTCCACCATAAAGGAGCACACATGATTATTTCTTATACATGTGCTCCTACTAATAAAGTGAACCTTTTTCTACCAATTTTCCAATGTGGGACAAGTTCATCTTCTTTCCATTTTCCTTCACAAGAAGAATCCAAGTTGCCAACTTTGTATATTAATTTCTCATTCACTCAAAATTGGAAATTCAAAAGTAAATACACTACATTCATCTACACGGAACGTAGATTCCGATTTAGCAACTTATTTCCATTTATTTAAAATGGAATCAACATTAAAAATTGGTCAAAGTTTGGTCAAAACCAACCTTCTCTTCCAATTTCCAACAATGACATCGATGACTTTTATTCCACCCCATTTAAACCTTCGGTATTTTAACGGTTTTTTTAATATAAAATTAAATCCTAACATTGTGTTTGAAAATAAAATGATAATAGATTATACTAAATAACATTATTTTTGAGTTAACGAAATGAATGAAAAAGTAGAACTGGAAAAAAGAAAATTGATTTACATTTAAAATTATTAGAACTTATATGATTAGATTCATACATACCTACAACTTTAGAAATTAGAAATTACAATTCAAATATAATATATATATATATATATATATGTAAACTAAAAATTTAAAAATATTACAACCTACACTACATATTACAAATAAGAAAAAAACAATTTATAGTTAAGAACACCAAATTCAAAACACATATCTTGCCAATCAATTTCAGATTGTGTACCGTATTTTTTCTCCTCATGTAAAATTTGGATGTTGGGATGGGATGATTTGTAAAAGACAATTTCATAAATCTCGTTTTGTAAGTTGAAGTCCTATAATATTATACAAAAATCAGTCTTTGTTAATACAAGTCAACATAGTTCTCATGGCCAACATATATAGTACAAACATGATTGTATTTGAATTGTATGTTAAAGTATCATTTTATGTACATTAATGTATTAATTTAAATTTAGTGTATTATATTTGAATGGTATGTTAAAGTATCACTTATTAAATGCTAATGTAAAATTTAGTGTACATTATAATTATTATTGATTATATATTAAAACATAACTCATTATATGTTAAAACATCATTTTTTATACATTAAATTATCACTTAGTTATTATATGTGAAAATATGAAAAAATATTCAGAATTCAAAGTTCAGACACTTGTGATAAAGACAATCATGAATCGCCATGGAGATAGTCGTGAGTAACTGAAATACGTGAGATGGTCTCACAAAATACAATCGTTTTGGTTTAAGATTAATTTTCTATAATGATTAAAAATATATCAAAAATAATATAAAATCTATTGCAATTTAAGATATAATTTATAGTGTCAAATCGATTTATTCTTATTCGCACCGGGTTGAGTTTGAGTTTTTTTCAAAGTTTTGACTGATTTGAGTTTGATTCTCACCGAAATTAAATTACATACAATGATTGTATCAGGTTTGGGGTGCGATTAAGTGAAATCAACCTTAGACTTTTCGTTAAGAGCTTAGGCCCAGTTCTCAAAAGTTGGATCTATACTTTGACTGTTTTTTTTTTTGTAGGCTCAGCTTGACCTTTTCAATTAGTAGACTTGACTTGAAATGCTACCAAAATTCATTTTACAAAAACTCCAATGTCTTAAAATAAGAATCAAATGCACAAATTTATCTACATATAAGGTTGGTATAGCATTCAATAAATCAAAATAATAATGAAAAATTAGATTACAAGATTATAGCGATAATATTTATTATAAATTTAATAATATGAATTTATAGTTATATCCACTAAATCATTGGCTTCAAAAAAACGTATGCAACAATCCGAATCATATAAATAGGCTCAAAAAAACACCTAGGTAGTTTATAGCCCAATCGTAGGCCTCTATAAGCTAGTTGGGCATAGTTATATCCAAATTGGGCTTCCATTGACCCAAGCCCAAAAAATTAGATGAATTAGAAATAAAACCCCTAATTCCTCCGGCGAAAGGAAAACCCTAATTCTGACCGCAGTTGATTCCGATTTTTATATAGTTTCCCGGCGAATCGACTCTGTTTCCGGCGGCCAAAATTCGAGACAACTCCGACTATCCGGTAATGGAAACGAGAAAGTTTGAAGCTCGGAAGCTTCTCAAGGACAAGAGGTTATGGTTCGCCTCTTTCCTCATTGCCTGGGCCGCTGCTCTTCAGGTAGAATCTCATGTTTACATTCGAAACAACAAGCATATGGAATTGGTTGCGACATTTCTGTTTGATTCTACTTGTGTATCGAAATTACAGGGGCATATGATGTGGATACAGAGGCAAGATTCCTTTAAGCAGAAGTTTGCGAACCCTAATCCAGAAGGGAATTCAGAGGAGGCTGTTGACGAATTACAGTTATAGAATTGCAATTGTGAGTTGAATTAGCTCAATTTCATCGACTATTTTGTTTATTCAATATGTTTGGAAATGCTAAGTTCGAAATCTTAAGTTTATTCAATTTCCTTCCCTTTTTTCCCCTTTAGTTTAAAGATTAGAATTTTGCACAAGTTTGGGTATTCATGGCTTAAACTAGGAGTTTTAGTTTTTCGATTGCTTGATCGGTGTAAAGGTTGTGATTCTGGTATAGTTTCAGTTGGAATTGTGTGTTAGTTAAAGTAGTGTTGATGGTTTATTGGAATTGTATGTTGCATTATCACTGAATATTTGCATACTTGATCATAATAGGCCGTTTTTTTTAATTAACAATGCATGATGAACATGTCATGGTTGTCATCTAAGGTGTACTTTTAGTTTATGCTATAGCCATGGATAGAAGAAGAATAAAAACGGTTGGTCTCATTGTCAAAAAAGATATGTAGATGAGGAATGAAACTGTGATAGTGAAACAAGAATTCCTTGGATGCCATTGTGGGTTAATTGTAGTTTATTTCTCATTACATAATGTTTAGCAACTATTAGCATGGTGGATACTATTAGTTTGTTTTTGTTTCTCTCCATGTATATTATTTACACATTAGTCTGCACAGAAACCATTATATTATGTCGAATAAGATTAGACATGCTGGCCATAATATGAATACATTTGTTGTACAGATAAATCTGAAAGTGGATGGCATTTTAGACTACATGCTGTTAAAAATCTTTCGATATTTTCATCTCTGCTTTTAAATTTGCTTTGGGTTTGCATTGGCAATATACATTTGATGCCTCCAGCTTTCTGTGGATTAGCATGATTGATTTAGTGATGCTGTATAGATATTCGATTTGATTGCAGAAACTTGGGAAGAATATCCTCATATTTTTCTGTGGACATTTCTCCATGATTTTAATGATCTTGGGTATTTTAACAGGTCCAACCATCAAAAATAGTGAAGAAAATCTTTACCTTCAAGCAATGCTGTATATGCAGGATATGAAGCAATCGATTGTTCAAGGGAAGAAGTTGTCTCAGCCCCAAAGATTTCTACCTCCCAGAAACTAATCGGTTCTCATGTTTTGTTAGCAACACTATAATCATTTTTCTAATATAATCTTAGTTACATATGACATAAACCCCAACGCATTACTCCGTGTAAGGTTTCGACCCAGAATAAGTGTTGGTAAGAGTGAGTCTCTTCTTGTGAGACTGTCTCACAAACTTAAGTACATGAGATGGGTCAAGCCAAATGCATCCATGTATTTGATGCACAAATTATTCTCCTACTCTTATAATTAAATGGGTTTGGAGATTTGTCTTATGAAATAGAATTTGTGTGATCGTTTGATCCAAATTGTTGTGAATAAAGATGTAAGTTACATTTATTGAGGCCAATCCATGTATGTTCAGCAGAGACCATTGATCATTAACTACACATATATGTTCAGCAGGAACGATATAAAAGTTAAAGAGTTGGAAGAGAGGGATTTAAAGAAAGTAAAAAGTCTTTTTTTTTTTTCCTGAAACAAGTAAACTTATTAATTTCTACATTTATATATTTATAACAATTTGATACTACTCACTCCGATTAAAAAAAAGTTCAAAAAATTGAGTCACGTTTAAGATGTGGAAATTAGTTTATAGTTGAAATTTCTATTATATTCTTAATTAATTATAACAATCTTGTGATTAATTGTATTAACCTATGAATGATGAGATTATATTATCCTTAAAATAATGCTAGAACATAAATCCAAGTTGATACTATAAAATTTTGATAAAATAAAAATTGGTATGAGATGCAATTGTTTTGGACCCAATTATAATGTATCATCTTGTGTTTCATTACATCAATGAACATTGCATACACATAATAATTAAATAATCCCATTATGTATATGATAAAAATCAATACAACAAAACACAAAACAAAACGTTATTTTATAATAACAAAGTCCATACTAAAATCCCAATATATCAATTAAAGTTGACTATTCACTTTTACCTCTTTTATAAATATGATATCGCATCTTATATTTTCACATATACACACATATTACTATAATCCCAATATATCAATTAAATAAATTTCCAATCCCCCCTCCCACACACATATATATATATATATATATATATATATATATATGTATGTATAATAGAAATGAATTATAAAATTTTAAACTGTGTAAATTAAAGAACACAAAAGTTTGTGACGTCAAATCATGAGATAGAGTTTAACCAAATTCGTTCCACCTTATTATTAAGTTAAATTAAATGTTCTATGTTCCTATCTTTTAAATGAGATTTGGTCTCATGAATCTTGATCATTACCGTCTAGAAAGAAAATGTCACATTAAAGAAAAAAAAAAGGAAATGAATGGAAGAGAGGATTCATGTGAGAGAGGGGATAATATGATGATTGAATCCAGTGCAGAGAAAGAAAGGGGAAAAGTGATAAGATGCATATATATATATATATATCTTCAGCTTTTTCTTATCTTGTCATGTCTAATATATGCAACAAATTGATGTAGACCATAAACATGATAATTAAAGTATGAGGTGGAAGATATGTGGAATTGATGAATGGAAGGCCCCCTTTACTTTCCTCTTCTTTCTCATCCCCATGCATTATTGCGTCCACCACTCTTTTACACTTTAATCATTTTATTTCCATTACAGCACCCCTTTTTTCTTTTCTTTCTTTTTTTTTTTTTTACACAAACAAACTAATTTATGTGTGTTTCCAGGTGTTTAACATTATTATTTAGACTTATTATAGTTTTTTAGTTTTTTTTTTTGGAATATTAGAGAAAACTTATTTAAATGTGTCTTTGATCGATTATTACTTGAATCAAGTTTAAATGACGTTTAACACATTGAATATATTATAAAATGGAAAAATATATCTGATCTCTTTTTTTTTAATTGATCGAGCTCAAATATTCTTTTAACAACTAATTTGAAACGAAATTGTAATTTTGTTGTTTTATATATAAAGCCAAGTTTGTTTCTTCATCACGACTTATTGTGCAATTTTGGTGTCGTTGAATTTTTGGGTCCTAGTAGGAACGGCAAATTATTTTCTTCATTTCCACATATAATAACGGAATAATTTTATATATATATATATATATATATATATATATATATATTTGATCAAGTATGCACCTGAATAATGCGTATCGTGCGCATTTTTTTTAAGATATCTTTTTTTTTTTAATATCTCATATTATTTATTTTCTCACGCTACCACTTTATTTACGAAATTCTCATCTCACACATAGACCTAACTCATCATCAACATATACAATTTGCACCCCACATATCAACATAGATCTTCTTCCCAATTCTCATCTCACAGAAAATTATAATAATATAATTATGTGTATAATAATATAAAAATTAAAAATTACATTGTTTATGATTTAAAATTTCTTGAGGATTGATTACTTGAATATTAATCATTATTTTCTTTAATTGATTAATTGGATATTTTTATTATTTTCTTTAATTGTGGGCTACAATAGGATTGATTGAAGATTTATCATATTTGTTACCCAATCATTTTTTATAATTTTTAATGAAGGAGAATTGGGAAAAAAGAATGTGTTGAGGGACTTAAATTGTGGAGCGTGGATGCGAATTGAGAAGAAGGTATTTGAGATGAGAATTGAAAAGTTGGAAAAAGGTTGGTGTATGGGTAGGATGAGACTTGGAACAAAGTATCTGGGATGGGAATTGAGAAGTTAGAAGAAGGTTGGTATGTGAGATGGAAATTTGAGATGAAGGACGGTATGTGGAGTGGTAGCGTGGGAAAAAATAATATGTATAATGATATAAAATATAAAAAAATTATAATCAATTTTCAAGAAATTCTAAATCATAATCAATGTAATTTTCAATATTTTATATTATTATACACATAATTTTCTAAATCATAATCAATGTAATTTTTAATATTTTATATTATTATACACATAATTTTTCTCACCCTACCACTCAATTCCCATCCCAAAGAAAACAATAAAAACATTCAATTAATCAATTAAAGGAAATAATGAATAATATTCAAATAATCGATCCTCAAGAAATTCTAAATCATAATCAATGTAATTTTTAATATTTTATATTGTTATACACATAATTATATTATAATAATTTTCTGTGAGATAAGAATTGGGAAGAAGATCTATATTGATATGTGGGATGCAAATTATATATGTTGATGATGGGTTAGGTTTATGTGTGAGATGAGAATTTTGTATGTGAAGTGGTAGTGTGAGAAAAAAAATAATATGAGATATTAAAAAAAAATATTAATAGGTCTATGTTAGGTTGATGATGTGTTAGGTTTATGTGTGAGATGAGAATTTCGTATGTAAAGTGGTAATGTGAAAAAATAAATAATATGAGATATTAAAAATAAAAAATAAAAATTTAAAAAAAATGCACGGTGCGCATTCCATCTGAAAGAAAATAAAATGTTAAAGTTGAACATTATTTCTATATTTTGAATTCCAGACATATATAAAAAAAAATTTGGTAACTAAAAGTTAATAGATTTTACAATATAAAAATTTACTTACTTTCGTGAATAAATGGATCAATATAAGGTCTAGATGATAATAATAATAATTTTACTCTCTGTTTAATTTTACAATATATTAAAATATAATTATTTATTTTTAGTTATTTTTAATTATATTTGTTTGATTTTGATGTATTTATTGATTTAGATGATTGATGCAACCTTATTTTAGATGATGATCTATAGTTTTAATTTAACTTTTCTATGATTTATCGGTGAATTATTATATACATAATTTGTTTCACACTTTATTTAGAAATTTTATTTGGATTGATGGTTGGAGCCATACTATTTTACGGTCCTATTTTCGAATATTTTAATGCAGATTTAATGAGTTTTGTATACATAATTTGAAACTTATAGCTACATTATGAAAGTGAATGCAAAAACGAAAGGAAAAAAAATGTAAATGAACTTACGATTCTTGGAAAATGAAAACGTATATTATTAAATGGTGGAAGAGGTATTCTAATTCTTTTTTCTGAAGCAAGGGACAAACAAATTCTCGTTTCCAAGAAGAGAAATAAAAATAAAACCAGTTGTGACTTTCTATGGTTAAAAAATAAAAGTTCTAAGTAACAAAGATTAATTGTGGAGAAATTTTACCGTATCCAATAGGATATTATCCTCATTCGTAGGTTAATTTTTATAACACTCGTTAAAATATGTAATATGTCACAAATTTTATAAATAAGAATAATAGAACCCAAAAATATGATTTTACAGTCAATGTCATTCTATTAGTTTAGTGGTTGAGATCATTGTTGGGCCCTCAACAATTCGACTTGGCCCAGAAGCCACCCGTGCCGAATGGGCAAAAAACATTTAGTCTGGCAGGAAAGATCCACAAAGAAGGAAACAAATTTACAATCAAATCATATTCTATTTAGATAAGATTTAATCCGTTTTTCCTTATCTGAACCTTAAAATCAAGGGATTTATTTCTTACTTTCCAAGTTCATAGTTTCATATCTCAGGTCTAGCCTATAAATAGGGCCTCAATTATCATATCTCAAGTTTAGCCTATAAATAGGGCCTCAATTATCATTCAAAAAAATCGAATTCTGGTTCCGAAATTATTGTATTCAATCGATGCGAGATTTTCTCTCAATTCTTAATTAAAACGTTCTGGCCGGCCAAAATTGGTCGGATTTTGGCCGGCCAAAACTGACCGACCAAAATAAGCCTAACAGATTTGCCCTTCTTAATTAAAACGTTCTGGCCGGCCAAAATTGGTCGGATTTTGGCCGGCCAAAACTGACCGACCAGAATAAGCCTAACAGATTTGCCCAAGTAGGCACCGCGGCCAGATTTGCCCGAGTAGGCACCGGGCCATTTTTCTTATTTTACTCGATTCTGATACTGCTTATTCGTTTCGATTTCTTTGAGCCGGATCGATATATTTTCTGATGTTTGGCTAGAATTTTGTGCTCTACAAAATCTGACGTCAACAATCATTATTCATAAATTAATGGGATTTTTTTATTTTTTATTCTCTAAGTTTGTATTATTGAATTTTTTCATCAATTATATTCACCATTTATTTTTCAATCATCTATATTTGAAAAAAAAAGAAAAAAAAACTATATTTTGTCCACTTACCTGTTACAATAGATAAATATCTTTTATTTTATTTTATTACAAATTGATCCTTTCAATGATCAATATTTTAACATATAAACTCTCTTAAAACATAATGTATGATAAAAAAAAAGTGAGTTTGAGTTAAATTCTCATAAAAACCAGTTGAAACATTATGCGAGCTTTTAATTTTTTTTTATCGTCTAAGACCTCGATTGTAATTTTCACAAACATTTACTTTTATTTGATGTGGATTGTTTATTTTTTAAATATACATAATTAAAAAAAAAACAGATGAATATAATACAAGCAATGAAAATTCTGACGAGAAAAAATGAGAGGATCAAATTTTTTTTTTTTTTTTTTATCAAAATAATAAAATGTAATTTAAAAGAGAATTATAAAAAGGGGGAGAAAAGGTGTAAGAAGTTGAGAAAAACAATGATTGAAGAAATCGAGGAGGGTTTTAAAGAGACAAACTCTGAAGAAATGTGTTATAGATAAAATCATCTTCTTCAGCTCTGTTCACAGATAGCAACTCTACACACTGCACCCTTACCGCAAACCAACGTCTCCTAATTATTCCTTTTTTGCTTTTTCAATTTTTTCTTTGGATAATTGTTGAACAAAATATAATTTTATGACACGTCTCACATGTTTAACTTAGTCAGATGGAATTTTTATTCACGATTCAAACTTATTATAAGAAATTAAAATTTATTTTGTAGGTTATAGATCCCACTTAATGTTCAAATAAATTTTTAATGTTTATGTTGAGACGTTGGTGCTTCTTAAATTTTTAGAAAAAATACACACACACACACACACACATATATATATATATATATATATATATTCAACGTTTATCTTATAATGCAAATTAATTTGATATAATTCTTTTTCATATTTTCTTACATATGGATTTTTATACTTTTGTTAAATAATTAATTCTTTGTATTGAAAATTCCCAAGAATTAATGTACGTTTAATTCAATTTCACCACGGGATTTTAATGTATTAAATTTTGTAGTAAAATTCATTAAATGAAATTTAAAATTGAATATTCTTTTAATTTTTTTTAGAAATGAAACAACAAAATATAACGAAATAGTTAAACTAAATATGTGAAAATCATATGAAATCATGTACAATAACTCTAAAAATAGAACAAACCCAACAAAACAATTCGATTCTGGTTGGCCGAACATATAAAGGTGTGTTCGGTGATCACCACATGTCGAACATTTTATAGTTGCTCTATTTTAACATGTGATTTTTTACACAATTTTCGTAAGATTCTTACGTATTAAATTAACCTATTAAATCAACCCATGAAATGTTCCACATTATGTTATCTTTCATTTCACAAAAAATTAAGAGAGAAAACAAGAAAACTGAAAGAGGAAAAGAGAGATTGGAGGAAGGGAGAGAGAAATAAGAGGGTTTCAATATTTTTCTAATTCATAAGGTAAAATTGAGATTTTCATTTTTTTTTTTAGTATGGCCGTTGCATATGCGACGGTCTCACATAAGTTTTTGTAAATATATATTAGTACTATATAGTCATCTTTGATTTTCTAGATTATCACTGTACTCATCATTTATATCATTCACATGATATTTCTTGAATTGATCTATCCATTATCTATTTCCTTCATGAATCTGTACTTCATCATAGCTTATAAAATAAAATAAGAATACCTAATCTGTTGAAATAATACAGAGTAAAAATAGAAATTTAGCTACAGATCTATCACATTGCAGCCAGCTTAGTTAATTATGACCTTACAATGGGGGCGTCATAATTAACAAGAGAAAATACTTGTTAATCCCATTTCAAAAAACAAAAGAAAAAGTTTTCAATCCTTATTGAGAAAAAATGTTTCTTTTTTTAAATTTTAATTTATCCAATTTTCATAATACCACAAATTTCCAAAAGATATGTTTCCTTCCTTTTTTTTTTTTCAAAATCAAATTAAAGGGTACCTTTTATCCAAAACGCAGAAAATGACTAAAAAACACATTTCTTTATATACGTGGGTAAAAAAAACATCTTTATTATATATAAATGAGTAAAAAAAAAATCCTCTAGACTCGACATAACAACCTGTCTTATGTTCCAAAATGATGTTTTAGGATTCTTTAATTTCCTATGGTTACGGCTTGATATACTTGGAAATACCCTTTTTGGATTAGTACTCACACGATGAGTTTGATTTTGATTTTTTGAGAAAAGAACAAAAACCACAATACTTCATTATATGCGCATGATCTTTGCCATATATACAACTCTCTTGACAATCCTCCCCTTCGATAAGGACTAAAAAATGGATTGCTTATATGGTCAATGCTTCAAGAATTCACATTCATTTGGAGAGAAAAGGGGGGCAAAATGGTCCAATTCAAGATCTTTAATATGTATAATTTCCTAACTAAAATATCAAGGGCAAAACTGTGAATTGGACGAATGATAGTATTTGTAAGTTATTATTTTTTATCTGAATCTTTTTCTCCAATAGTTGAAAATTCGAGAGTAGTTTTTTTCTCATTATCCCAATAATAATTACTACACCCAATAAAGTTCACTAAAGAAGCATAAAATGTACTCCAGTCTCAGTCAAATGTACAATCAACTGTAAAGGGAGTAAGGTTTTATGTAGGACAAACATCATTAGTTAGGTGAGGCAGTGCCACCAAATTGCAATTGATTATTAAAAGACATTGAAACAATTTAATCAGGGAGACAGCCAGTACAATGCAACCTTACTTTTATGGATGCCAACTCTTTTTCCTATTTCTTTACAAGACTTTAGAATTATACACCACTCTTGTAAATCAATTTACAATCTAAAAGATATGAATTTTAACTCTATTTCATAAATTATATCCATATAACAATCTCACATAATTTTTAATCCAAAAAACTTATGAGAGGGTCTCTCGGATCATTATTACTCACAAATAAGACGCTCTCATATTGAACCCATTCTTATTTATATATTTTGTTTTCCCCCAAAATCCAAGTATTTTAATATATCCAATTTATTTTTTTAATTTTCAACACTTCTATCTCCGTTTATTACATATAGAAATCAATTTATAAAATAATATCTAGACGTATAGTAAATAAATAATACTGAAATAGAAACACAATGCAGAGTAATGAAAATGTGAGTTGTATTATATGAAATTATGTTTTAGTTATTCCTAAAAAAAAGGAAATCTATTTGTTGGGTTTTAACTTTTAATTTCCTATTTCATTCAAATTTATTACAATTTAAATGTAATGAATTAATGATATCAAGACAAATATGCAAATAAAATAAAAATACGGTGGAATATAGACAGTCGGACCGAAATTTGCATTTGTTTCAATGCTTAACTAATCAATAAAAAACTAATTGTTTGAAGAAGATAATGCTTAAAATAAGAGCTACAAGATTTAACACACTTATATATTGCAATTAAAATAGTATAAACCATATAACCGACAATAATAGAAACTGGATATATGCCATTAAATTCTGCATTAATTTTGTCACATAAATAATTTCTTGAAATTTTTGATAAAACTGTCCACCTTACCGGTGCTTTTCCTCGAGATCTCTATTTCAACATAGATTTCATTTCATATTTAAAAAATAATATCACAAATCACAGTTATAAACCATTTATTAATAATGATAAAATAATAAATTAAACACCAAAATATTTCATATCGAGTTTCCTCTTCTTCAGTTGAGCCAAAAAAAAAATCTCAAATTATTCAATATTCTCAAATAAAATACACATGTATTTTACAAAAAAATTCCCCTAAAATAAACATGTCCACCACCTCCTCGCCATTTTTTAAAAAAATGAAAAAAAGAACAAATATATTTCGAGTCAATTCAAATCCCTAAAATCGAAAATTAAAAAAAGAAAAAAAGAAAAATAGACATGCCTATTTAATTGGCGACGGCGAGTGGCGGAGCGTAGCTAATACTCCTCTGATTAGGCATGGCGAGCATGGCGGTGTGGTCAATGAAATCCTTGAGCGCCACCACCGCCTGCAACACCGTTCTCAGATCGTCGGCGCAGAGAAACCCCGACGAATTCTCACTCCTCCTAACGGCGTAGACATAGAAAGTGATGCAGCCTTTCCGAAATTTGAAGCGCGCCATTTCGCAGCCGGTCAAACCCCTAATCAGCTTCTTGTTGACTTCTCCGAGGGGAATCTCCGCCGGCCAGAGGCGCTCCACCGCCGCCTTCATCTTCTCCGACTCAAAGACGAACACCACCACCTTCGATTTCCTGGTGCCCAGGCCCAGGGTGAGCGTGTGCCATGCGTGGTGGGCCAGGATGGTGAAGTTCGTCGGGAGGTAGGCGGCGGCGGAGGGCAGCGAGGGTTTGGTCGGCGGGAGGGAGAGGAGGCGGAGCAGCTCGAGCGGCAGGGCGCGGCGGACGGTGAAGGATTTGACGATGAATTGGCCGCCGAATCGGAGGCCCTTAACGTCGGAGGAGGACTTGAAGGAGAAATCGGAGGTGGGTTTGGAGGTTTGGTCGTTGGGGTGTTGGTGTTTCTGCTTCTTGTTTTTGTTCTTGTTCTTGGGTTTTGCTTCCATGGGGGTGGCGGCGCGTGGAGATGGGGTGGTATGTGTGTTTTGGGTGGTGGGAGGGAGTGTGGTGGTTATGACTTGTGAATGATGATTGATGAGTTATAACTGACGTTTGCTAATAAATTTGTGCCGACTCCACATTTAATTTGATTTTGGATTTTAATGAATTTTTCAAGATGTCCCCCTATGTATTCAATAAAGATTACTGTTGCTATAAATCAGGTGTTCAGATCTGGATGATTCATGCAACTGGGTATGTACAACACTGTAAAATGATAAATTAGTCTAACATAAAATGTTATACATACAAACATAACTAAAAAATTAGGTAAATATAAATAAAATGTTAGACGCGAGACTAGAGTTTGAGTACGGACGCGTGAAAAATATGTTTGATCGAATCGATCCAGTTATATATTGTCCAACTTATATAACTGGTGCATATAAATAACTGTGTTAAGTAAATTGTGAAAATTATTAGAATTAATGTTTTATTTCTACGGGAGATGGGATAATATTTTGAAAAAGAATAATACTCCCTCCGTCCCACAAAGATAGGTCTGTATACTATTTTCGTTCGTCCCACAAAGATAGACCTGTTACTATATTAGTGTAGTTTTTAACTTGTAATTCCATATATGCCCTTATTTATTTTTTAGGGAAAAAAAGTTGCATTGAATGTGCGGTCTTCATTTGTTCATTTTTGACAAATTCCCATAATCATTTCATATTTCCAAATTGTCATTAATGATTAAATTGAATTACCACTACACTAATCAATAAATGCTCATTTTAATTCATGTTCATTGTTAAAATGTGAAAAAGAAAACTAATACTCCATGAATTCTCAAGAGCAGAAGAAATGGCGAAAATTTAAATTGGAGTACAATTTGAGTTTCAAATTTTGTTGAAAAACTTTAGTTGCCTCTCTTCTAAATTTGAGTTGCAATTTTTATTTAAATTTTTTAGTTTCCTCTCTTCTAAATTTTTTTAGTTGTCTCTCTTCCTTGAAAGTAGAAAAATGTATCTTGAGATAAACAATATCATTAATGCAATATTATAAGTGTGAGAATAATTTTTGTTTCAATTAATGAAACTTCAAAATTGGAGTAGAATTAATACCTTGAACAATTAATGTATGATAAGGGTATAATTGGAATTTCAAAAAATTTCTTAATCTGTGTGAAAATAGAACTAAGCCTATTTTTGTGGGACGGGGGTAGAGATGCCCAACCGGTTCGAAAAACCGTGAACCGGCCGGTTCAAACCGTGAACCGGCGGTCCGGTTTCGGTTTGGGGGTTTAAAAACCGGCAAACCGGCGGTTCCAACCGCCGGTTTATGCTTTGTTTTTTTTAATTGTTGCCTTGGACACGTGTACGGCTCACGTTTAAACTAAACTAGCCGTTGCGGATCGACGGAGGAGATCAAATAGCTGTTGGAAACCGGCCTGTAGCACCCCAACCCATCTCTGTAGAATTGAGGCGCCACCTTAACATTTTATGCTCAAAAGATTTTGTAAAAAGGATAATAATTTTTTTTTCTTTTTAAAAGATTTTCATAAATAAACTCAGCGGAAGACTTTATTAAACACGAGTACCTCTTTTTTTTTTTAAAACGAAAAGCTTAGCATGCAAGAAACTAACTCGTGTTCTACCCACATTTGTAAATCAAAACCTCGTCATTCTTAAGACGTTTTTTAAAAATTTACTTAAGCCAACATCAGAAGTGTCAAAAGGGCATTAAATATTTAACTTCATACATATTAACATATATTAAAACCTATAATATATATGCTTCTAGAGAGGGGTCCGTACAGCTGGCTACACATCCGCTTCGTCGTAAGGGGGCCCTGAAAACGTTTGAATATAGCAACATAAGATTTGAGAAATCTTAGTGGATAACACTTATAAACTATTACGTTAAAGAGATTAACCAATACGCTTAATACATCATCTTCCAAGGTCCGATGACCTGGCATAAACATCCAAGGTCCGAAGACCTGGCATCCAAGGTTCGTCAACCTGGCACTTCACCCGAAGGTGTCATTTCATCTCACTTTATCATGCACAACATACAAGTCATTCTAATCAACATAACCGTAAATAAATGTTACCCACTTTTGACGTTGACTCGAAAGTTGGGATAGCTCCTGAAGTATCCGGTCGCTCATACTGCACTCGGCACGTTCATAAATTCTTAGTCTTTAAGTTGCATTTCAATTGCATCATACTTATCTAACCTATCATGCTTATCGTACATATAACATATGTATTCACAAAAATATAATTATTGATTTAGGAGAAATTTTAAAGTATACTTTCAAACAAGCATTGATTGTACCTTGAAAGGAATGAAAACCGTATTTTACATCTTAACTCATAAAACTCTAATTCATATGCTAAAGACTTAAATTATTTAATACTTCACACATAAGCACACATTTAATCACATAATATCAGTTTCAAAATATGGTCAAATTGTATTCTTAAATCATAGAAGAATTTGATCTTGAAGTTAGTAATATGTAGGAAGAAAAGACACTCTTTACCACAACAATTTTCATAATTTAAGCAATCATTCAAAATTCATGAAAATAAGCATGCATTTACATAATAACCTTTATTTATCCATGCTAAAATATTAGGGATAAATTCAAGCCACAAAACTTTAATAAATTATTTAATATAATCACAAATTGTTCGAAAATGCTCGAAAACCAGTCTATGTTATAAAATTCACCGTAAATTGTATATTTACCAAAACCTTCTGAAATTAATAATTTAGACTTCTAACATCATGTAATTAAATATAGAAAAACAGTTTTGAAAAATTATAATGGACCGATTTTATATAATTAATCTTCTAAGGTCCGAAACTGTATAATTCCAACTCGAACTGGACTATCTTTGAAAATTCATCATAATTTATAGAATACTCCAAAAATTATCAACTTTTAACCATAAACTCAAAACTTCATGTAGTATGACATACCAAAACAGGTTTGAAATAATCCAAGTTTACGATTTTATAAAAATAATTTTCTAGGGTCTGAAACTGTATAATTTTAACTCGAAATCGGACCATTTTGAAAAATCATTATAATTCGTACATTACTCCAAATATTACCAAAATTTAAACATATTCTCAAAAATTCATGTAGAATAACATACTAAAACAGTTTTGAGAAACTCAAAGCGTACGATTTTATAAAAATTGACAAAGTGGACTGCCCTTTCTAAAGATTTTCACAACTTGATTAAACCCACTTATTTTCATGATAAAAATGTAGATTCGACTTTTATAACACTATCAAGCTCAAATAAACCATCTTGACTCAATTTATCACACATGCAATGAGCTTAGACAAGATAATCAAACATGCAATGACTAAATCAACATGCAATTGAACAATCAACTCCCAAAAGTGACATACTTTAAAGATCAACCATACAACACAAGACTTTGAACAATTTCTTCACATTAGTAGAAAATCACCCTTGGATCATACATGCAATGTGTTTAGGTGAAGAAATCAAACATGCAAAGCTCAATCCAACATGCATTTGCTCAATCAACACTTAAAATGACATTTTTTTTAAGATCCACTACATATTATCTCTTAGATCACACATGCAATGAGTTTAGGTGAGGGAAAACAAACATGCAATACTTTCTTCAACATGCATTTCAATATTAAGAACCTAACCATGACTCTAAAGAGAAGGTTGTTGAGATTTAGCTAAGAATACCTCTTGGGTTGCACACAAACTTAGGGTTTCTTGAGTGTTCTTTGAATGGAGATTATCTCTTGAGCTTAACTCTTCTCCTTGCTTTGAAAACTCCTTCTTCTTTGTTAATTCTTGAATTTCCAGCTTGTTTGAAGATGTGAAATATAATTTGGAGGAGAAGAAGAGAGTAGAGAGAAGGGGGAGCAACAATCTAGAGAGAGAGATAGATGTGCTCAAAATGAGGGGAGTGAAATAAGCTCAAGTGTGGAGTCTCCCCTTTTATATATAGCATATAGTATACTAATTCTAATTTAATACATGTATTATACATGTAGATCATCCCTTGTAGTATTTATCCACTAGAGGTGTGATGATTAGTGACATTGAAACTTGAGGTGGATTTGATGGGGGCATGGGGGATTGAGTATAATTCTATCTAATGTGACATGCATAAGTAATTTAATCAAGACAATTATGCATGAATTTATGTCCAAATTAGCCCATCATATAAGTCACATAAGTATGTTTGAAAATATATTTAATTTAACACATCATAATAGTCACATACTTCATTGTACATAAACTATATAATAAAGATCTACATAACTATAATTAAACACATAAGTCACATTTCTTATATTAATTATTTAATCATTTTTATGTGTAACTTATCTATTTTGATCGGTCTTTTTCTCGTGCATGTTAAGTGCATCACGATCGAACTCGGTCTCTTCGGATAGCTATCCTGCAAGACTTTTAGACTTAAAGAAACATTAGCTCACACATAATTTTGATAAAAATTAAAATTCATCTTAAATCGAAAATATCATACACTATAAATTATTTTATAAAGAATGAAATTTTTATATAAAATATGCTATGCAAGTTTTATGAAAAATGGGGTGTTACACGGCCAAATCGGAATCGAACCGTAACCGTCAGTTCGAACCGGCGGTTTGGAGCCAATTTGAATCGAGCGGCCGAGATCTGTTGAACGTTGGAGATGGACGGTTGAGATCAGCCGAACTGCCGGTTCAACCGAACCGGAACCGGCGGTTCGAACCGGAGCGTCCCTTTTTTTTATTTTTGAGATCTATAAATAGGGGTTCAAATGTTGTATTTTTTCACACCAATTCTCAAGCTCTCTCTCAATTCTCTTGCATTCTTGCTCACTTTAATATATCAAGTTCAAAAGCTCTCAAATTTCGTTTTTTAGTTCGTATTATCATCTACTTGTAGTTCTACTTCCACTTCGATTTTTTTTATTTGCTATCATCATGTCTAGAAGAGGTTCTTCCGCTTCCTCGTCTCATGCTAGGGGAAAGAGTCCCATGCCACCTCCACAATCCTAGAAGACGAGCTAATTGATCGATGGTGTGACGAGCTTGATGAAGATGTCGATTTGGGGGAACAAATCGCCCAAGCCTTAGCCGATGATGATGAAGAGGAAGAAACCGTGCAACACACACAAGGGAGTACCCCCTCTAGTAGAGCACCTTCTTCACTTCGAAGTGATATCTTCTCCGTTCACTTCAAGAAGGAGGTCGTGCCTAATAGTGCCGTTGACTACATAGTAACGTGCAATCATTGTGGGAAACAATACAAGTTCAAGCATGGAGGAGGATATCGAACGTTCAACAACCACGTCACGAAGAAGCATCCCGACAAGGTTGGATTGACTCCTTCTGAATCAAGAGATCAAGAGAGAAGATTGGCTCAGAACTTCATCATACTCTGTAATTTAGGGTTTCTAGGGTTTGAGAGTGTTCTTTGTGTATCTTGTAAATCTGCTGCGATTCTTGCGTTCGATTATCAATATAAGTTGTTGTTGTTTGGCTCTCGTGGATGTAGGATCGATCATCGATCTGAACCACGTAAATTCCGATGCAAATTCTTAGCTTTCTCGTTTATGCTGCACCGGAATTTACGTGGTTCAGATCGATGATCGATCCTACATCCACGAGAGCCAAACAACAACAGAAATTACAATTCAAATACAATATATATATATATATATGTATATATATATATATATATGTAAACTAAAAATTTAAAAATATTACAACCTACACTACATATTACAAATAAGAAAAAAACAATTTATAGTTAAGAACACCAAATTCAAAACACATATCTTGCCAATCAATTTCAGATTGTGTACCGTATTTTTTCTCCTCATGTAAAATTTGGATGTTGGGATGGGATGATTTGTAAAAGACAATTTCATAAATCTCGTTTTGTAAGTTGAAGTCCTATAATATTATACAAAAATCAGTCTTTGTTAATACAAGTCAACATAGTTCTCATGGCCAACATATATAGTACAAACATGATTGTATTTGAATTGTATGTTAAAGTATCATTTTTATGTACATTAATGTATGATTATATTTCAGGATCTGAAATAATTTGTATATGTTATAGAATATACTATAAACCTTTATATACTATGAATCCTAGATGTAAAATAATGGATAAAGATATAAATGAAACAATTCTTATTGAAACAAATTTCAATAAATCTAATATCACTACTAGAAGAGCTATTAAATGGGAAGAAATAAACTTTCCAGAAAAATGGACTATAGAACAAGCTGTCTATAAAGAACCATTAATAAATAATGATTTGAAAAACATAATTCAAACAGAAGAAGGAACTGTTCAAATTCAATTTTCAAAAGAACAGAAAAAATTATTACCTTCATCTTCTATTTCTAGAAATAATTCTATGTTTAAAACTAGAACAACAGATTCTTATATTTCACCTTTAGATTATTGGGTAGATTTACCTCAAACATCTAGAGCTTCCACTTCTCAAATAAGAGAAGAAATAGAATCTGAAAGAAATAAAAGAAATCCTCATGAAGAAATCTTCATTGATAGAAATAATATTGTCAGAGATTTTAATTATGGAAATATCCATAAAGAAAGTGACACTATGTCTGATGCTCCCTTTAGTCTTTAATGATTAATACAAAAATCGATTTTTCTAAAGGATCGCCTGCTAGACAGGAGATAACTAAAGAATTTAAAAATTCTGAATGGATATTATTCAGAAAATGGTTTTTTGAAAACTTCTCTAAAAATTTGGAACAAATTAGAGATGAATTTTATAATTATTGTGAAGAAAAGAATACAATAATATTCTTTGTTCCTTGGTTTATAAAAACTTATATTATAAATCATATTTCTGTTCTCGAAAGAACATATAAATTAACAACTGGACAAGATCAAAAATCTTTGTATCCTCCAAGTACTTCTTTCCAAATGGAAAAGAATAATAAAATAATGAATTTCACAGCCTTTTCAAAATTAGTTGAAAATGATACTTTACAAGTTACCATAAAACACATAAATGTTTTAATGGAAAAACAAAATTATACCAATTTATATCTTAATATTATGGGAGAAGAATTAATTTCTTTACATAATAAGGTAGAAACAATAATTTCTGCTATTAAACAAATAAAACCAGATGTCCATATAGAAATTGAAAAAGAAACTGATATAGTTTCCATAGCATCTACTTCTATACAACCACCTCCAGAGATAAAAGATTTTAAATTAAAATCAACAAAAAATGATTTAGAAGATTTAATCACTGAATTATCTAACAAATTTAAAAACCATGATATTTCTAATTTAAATGAGTCACAACCTACTATTAGGAAAAATATATCTCGTCAAGATGTTTTAAATAAAATTAAATGGGCAGATAGACCCACTCAACAAAAATTTTATTATGACAGACCAACTCCAATAGATGTTCTTCATGAAGAACAAGATTATTCTATTGAAAGAAGTTTTAATGGCAAAAGTATTTATGAATGGAGTGTTGATGGTAGTTCTGATAGGCGTATATATAATATGGCTCATCAGATGCTTATGTATAGTACTGTTTGTAGAACAGTGGGAAATACTGATAGCAATATTCCTAAAATGATAATATCAGGATTTACTGGCCAATTAAAAGGTTGGTGGGATAATTATTTAAAAGATTATACTAAAGAAATAAGTTTAACCTCTGTTAAAATTGAAAATAATATTAGTACAGAAAATGTGGTCTATACTTTAATTATGACAATAATTGAGCATTTTACTGGAAAATTCACAGATAATAGTGAAAATATAAGAACTCTTCTTAGTAATACAGTTTGTAAAACTCTAACAAGTTTTCGTTGGTATAAGGATACTTTCCTTTCAAGAGTTTATGAACTTCATGACTATAATAGTAGTCATTGGAAAGCCAGATTTATTGATGGTCTTCCTAGTCTTTTTGCTGAAAGAATTAAAAAAATCCTTAGAAAAGACAATTTATATATTGATTATGAAAATTATACTTATGGAAACTTAATTAGTTGTTGTGTTCAAGAAGGTATAGCCCTTTGTAATGAATACAAGCTTAATAAGCAAATTAAAAGACAAAGTCTTATGGAAAGAAAACAATTAGGACATTTCTGTGACCAATTTGGTATAGAAACATCTAAAGACAGAGATGAAAATTATAAAAAACATTCTAGACATTCTAGAAATAATAATGAAAAACATTATAAAAAAAGACGTCATTTCTCTGAAAAATTTCAAGAGAAAAAGAAAAGAAGAAAAGAAAAATTTAATAAAAAACATATTGTTTGTCATAAATGTCATAAACCTGGTCATTATGCAAATGAATGCTGGACCAAAACAAAAATAAATGAATTAAAAATTGATGATAATATCAAACAAGCTTTAATTCATATTATGATAGATTCCGATTCAGAGAATTCTGATAATAAATCAGATGAAGAATCATCATATTATTCTGAAAATTTAAAAGATATAGAAAATGAATCTATATATTCTAGTGATGAAGAATGTAATAATTGTAAACAAGGAAAACCCTGTATAAATCATATTTATAATAAAAATGATAAAGGAGATGAATTCTATCAACTTTTGTCTCAATTTCAGGATTTAAATATTAATGTTATTGATAATAATGCCTTTATAGAATTACTAAAAAACATTAAAGATCCTGATTTAAGATCAAAAATTATTGATCAAATTGAAAACACACCTACTACTAGTAATACTAGTATGAAAGAGGAAGTTAATACTTCAAATCAAGCTTATTCTATGAAAGAAGTTAATAAACTTTTAACCCATAAATATGGTAATAAAAGTCTTACAACTACTGAGGACTTATTAAAAGAAATCAATAATCTTAAAAATGAAATTAAAAATTTACATAAATTTGATTATGATCTTCATAAAAGACTTTCCTTAATTGAAAATGAAAATTCTAAGGAAAAGAAAGAAGTTGAAGAAAAAGAACAAGGAAATTTCCTGTCCTTAATTAATAAGAATCAATCTTCAAAAGAGATTATTCAAATAATAAATATGTTTACCTCTCAAAAATGGTATACAAAAATAACACTATTAATTGGTAATAATTACCAAAAAGAATTTTTTGCTATGATTGATAGTGGTGCTGATTTAAATGTTATACAAGAAGGACTAATTCCTTCAAAATTTTTTCATAAAACTACACATTCTCTTTCCAATGCAGGAGGAGGTTCTCTGGATATTAGTTATAAACTACCAGAAACATTAATTTGTAAAAATGGAAGTTGTATTCCTACTTCCTTTCTTCTTGCAAAAGATATTTCTAGCCAGCTCATTCTTGGCTTGCCTTTCATACATAGTATATATCATTTAACTCATGTTGATGAAAATGGTATAATTGGTACTTATAAAAATAAACCAATTATTTTTCAATTTATAAATAAACCTATTCAAAAGGTTCTTAATGAAATAAAAGATCAAATGGATAGAAAAATATTTCATATTAATTCTTTAAAAGAAGAAATAAATTCTCTTACTATTGAGGAGAAATTAAAAAATCCAAAACTACAGGATAAAATAAAATTTATTTATAACAAATTCTCTCTTGAAATTTGTGATGATCATCCTAATGCTTTTTGGGATAGAAAAAAACATGTTATTTCTCTTCCTTATGAGGAAGACTTTAATGAAAAGGATATTCCTACTAAATCTAGACCATGTCAGATGAATGCTGAATATTTAGAATTATGTAAAAAAGAGATAAAATCTCTTCTTGATAAAAGATTAATTACTCCTTCTAAATCATCATGGTCTTGTACCGCCTTTTATGTTAATAAACATTCTGAACAAGAAAGAGGTGTACCTAGACTTGTCATTAATTATAAACCCCTTAATAAGGTTTTAAAATGGATTAGACATCCTATTCCTAATAAAAAAGATCTTATAGATAGGCTTTTTGGAGCCTTAATATTTTCAAAATTTGATTTAAAATCAGGATATTGGCAAATGCAAATAGAAGAAGCTGATAGATATAAAACAACTTTTAATGTCCCAATAGGACACTATGAATGGACAGTTTTACCTTTTGGTTTAAAAAATGCTCCATCTGAATTTCAACAAATCATGAGTGATATTTTCATTCCTTACAGTAATTTTATAATTGTTTATATCGATGATATTCTTGTTTTCTCTAAAGATATTGAAACACATTTCAAGCATTTGGAGATATTTAGAAAATTAATTATTCAAAATGGTCTTGTTATATCAAAACCTAAAATGAATTTATTTCAAACAGATGTTAGGTTTTTAGGACATAATATAAATAATGGAAAAATAATTCCCATACAAAGAAGTATGGAATTTGGAAATAAATTTCCAGATATTATTACTGATAAAACACAATTACAAAGATTTTTAGGAAGTCTAAATTATGTTTCATCCTTTGTTGAAAATATTTCAAAAATATCTGCTATCCTATATGATAGACTTAAAAAAAATCCTTCTCCTTGGACTGATGAGCATACCAAGACTGTTAGGATTATAAAAGAAAAGGTGAAAAATATTCCTTGTCTCATGCTTGCAAATCCTCAATGGGAAAAAATTATTGAAACCGATGCTTCAGATATAGGATTTGGAGGAATTTTGAAACAAATAAATCCTAAAGATAAACAAGAAATACTTGTTAGATTTTATTCAGGAAAATGGAATCCTGCACAAAAAAATTATGCAACTGTAGCTAAAGAAATTCTTGCTATAGTAAAATGTGTTATAAAATTTCAAGATGATTTATATAATCAAAAATTTATTATAAAAACAGATTGTCAAGCAGCAAAAGGTTTATTTAAAAAGGATTTCAAACATGATATTTCTAAGCAAATGTTTGCTAGATGGCAAGCTTATTTAGCTCCTTTTGATTTTGAAATTGTTTATAAACAAGGAAAGGACAACAATTTGCCTGATTATTTAACAAGAGAATTTCTTTCATGACTACAGATATGAGTCAACAAGGAAGAGGATCCTATTTCCCTAATAGGGGAAGAGGAAGAACTCCTCATATCATTGCCCAACATGGAAAACAAAAATTGGTTTCCCAGAATATTTTTGGATCAGGAAATATGCCTGACAAAAATCATCCATTATATGGAGATTTTCAAGAATTTCTAAAAACAAAAAATCAGGAATATAATCCTGAAGATAAGGAAGAATCTTCCTATGCAAATATTACTACTGAAGAAAAGAGTAATATACTCTTTAAAAGAACTGAGTTCAGAGATTTAATTCTTCTTATAGAAGATAAAGATGTTCAGTGGAAAGATAGTCCATGGACAATTATGGAAATATATATTCTAAATGGAACTTTTACAGGTGGTTCATATAAACCAAGAGGATTTTATGAACAAATGCTTAAAGCATTAGAAAGTGTAGATATTGAACACTTCAATTCTGGAAATAACCAGCAAAATGAGTACGCTTACTCAAAATTTACCATCAAGAAGATTATATCTCTTGAAGAATGGGGAATATCTCCCCTTATTGAAAAGGAAGCTATGCATCCTACTCAAAGACATACTTATAAATTCAATTTTTGGGATTATGTCGAAGGTTTTTATAAAACCCTTTTCTTTGAAAATAAGAAAAGAAAACATACTTGGCTTATCAAGATATGTAGCAATTGCTCACACCATCCAGTTAATAACTGGTTTTATGATTGGTGGAAGATATTTGGTACTATGGTAGATATTCTACCAGAAACATATAAGAATTTGATGGAGGAATGGACTTTAGTTTCACCCTCTGTTGAAAACAATACCATAAGGGGTCAAACTCCTTGTAAGTTTTTCATGGAATCAGGAATTCCATGGATTTGGAAATGGTCACCAGAATTTGGTTATACCGAAAATGGTACTCCTTGTTTATGGAGAGTTGGTTATACCAAGATGTAGGATAAGATGACAAGAATTGATCCTACTACAGGGGAATTATATTCTCAATCTACCATTGATAATCTTAATGAAAAGATAGAGTTTTGTAAACTCCAAAAAGAAAATAAAAAAGAAGAAGAAAAGGATTCTAATAGTCCTTTCAAAAGAATTGCTCAAAAATATTCTGGAACATTTTCCAGACAAAAGATGATTGAATTATATATTGAAGAGATGAAAAATGATCTTTTCAGAAATCTTCAAAATACAAGTTCAGGTTCAAAATCTGATACTTCCATGTTATCCGATTACAGCAACAGGGAAGAAACAGAGAATATTTGTTCTGATCAGGAAGGACAAGACCAAGAGGAAGATAATCCAGAATTTAGTGTGTCATTTGACATACTCGAAGAATCTCTAATAGAGAAGTTTAAGGATTAAAAATGATTCTGTATTTTATTACAAGAAACTTTCCACATACTTTGTGGAATCCTTACTTTAATCCAGTTTTATACGAAGGTTATGGATCTATGAACAGGGCCTTCACTATCAAGCGCAAGATTAAAATCATCAAACTGATGATTAGAGAAACAAAGAGTCTTCTCATTGATGATCCCTATTTTCAAAATGATGAAAACACAGCAAGATTAGTTGATCTTTTCAAACTAAGAGAATCGCTTAAAGCATTCAAGATACAAAGCTCTATCCTGGCAGCATAAGGACAAAGAGGAAATGACAGACAAAGAGATAAGATTCTCTACTCCACTTATTATTGTAGACCCTTGTAATAGACTAGTGGACCATATAATCCATTATATAGAGCATCTCTACTGTTTGCTTTTATAAAACATCTTTGTAATAGTTAGTTTTTTCTTCTATTTATAGGTTTAGTCTTTCATTTGTTTTCTGCATGCTCGAGTAAAGTACTCGCCCTCTCTCTTCTCTCTCCACCCTCTCAAACCTCCTTTGTAAACCCCTTCTGTGTTTAATATAATCTTGTGTTTCTTGGTGTTCTTCAATATCTGTAAGTATTTAAATTTCTGTACTTTTTAATTTTTTATGATATTTAAAAGCCTACCAATGGTGGGCTAGATCTATATGTGTTAGATCATAGTTACTGGTTCTTATTAAACATGACGGTTTAAAACGTATAATGGAAACATGGATATTAATGAAAGGTTAAGACACTCAGGGTTGAGGCTTAAGTCTAAGATGTTTATAAAAATCCTAATGTTCACCCTTTTGCCGTTTTAGCCAGGAAGGCGTTTAGGCGTTCATGGGTTGAAGGGGAAGTTATAAACATCAAATTCTTAAATGCTCAGTAAGTCCTAGAGTTTAAATGTCTGATAAAATTATCCTTTAGTCTTTAATATTCATGCATCCTGGGTTGGAAATATTATATTTGAATGGTATGTTAAAGTATCACTTATTAAATGCTAATGTAAAATTTAGTGTACATTATAATTATTATTGATTATATATTAAAACATAACTCATTATATGTTAAAACATCATTTTTTATACATTAAATTATCACTTAGTTATTATATGTGAAAATATGAAAAAATATTCAGAATTCAAAGTTCAGACACTTGTGATAAAGACAATCATGAATCGCCATGGAGATAGTCGTGAGTAACTGAAATACGTGAGATGGTCTCACAAAATACAATCGTTTTGGTTTAAGATTACTTTTCTATAATGATTAAAAATATATCAAAAATAATATAAAATCTATTGCAATTTAAGATATAATTTATAGTGTCAAATCGATTTATTCTTATTCGCACCAGGTTGAGTTTGAGTTTTTTTCAAAGTTTTGACTGATTTGAGTTTGATTCTCACCGAAATTAAATTACATACAATGATTGTATCAGGTTTGGGGTGCGATTAAGTGAAATCAACCTTAGACTTTTCGTTAAGAGCTTATAGTTATATCCAAATTGGGCTTCCATTGACCCAAGCCCAAAAAATTAGATGAATTAGAAATAAAACCCCTAATTCCTCCGGCGAAAGGAAAACCCTAATTCTGACCGCAGTTGATTCCGATTTTTATATAGTTTCCCGGCGAATCGACTCTGTTTCCGGCGGCCAAAATTCGAGACAACTCCGACTATCCGGTAATGGAAACGAGAAAGTTTGAAGCTCGGAAGCTTCTCAAGGACAAGAGGTTATGGTTCGCCTCTTTCCTCATTGCCTGGGCCGCTGCTCTTCAGGTAGAATCTCATGTTTACATTCGAAACAACAAGCATATGGAATTGGTTGCGACATTTCTGTTTGATTCTACTTGTGTATCGAAATTACAGGGGCATATGATGTGGATACAGAGGCAAGATTCCTTTAAGCAGAAGTTTGCGAACCCTAATCCAGAAGGGAATTCAGAGGAGGCTGTTGACGAATTACAGTTATAGAATTGCAATTGTGAGTTGAATTAGCTCAATTTCATCGACTATTTTGTTTATTCAATATGTTTGGAAATGCTAAGTTCGAAATCTTAAGTTTATTCAATTTCCTTCCCTTTTTTCCCCTTTAGTTTAAAGATTAAAATTTTGCACAAGTTTGGGTATTCATGGCTTAAACTAGGAGTTTTAGTTTTTCGATTGCTTGATCGGTGTAAAGGTTGTGATTCTGGTATAGTTTGAGTTGGAATTGTGTGTTAGTTAAAGTAGTGTTGATGGTTTATTGGAATTGTATGTTGCATTATCACTGAATATTTGCATACTTGATCATAATAGGCCGTTTTTTTTAATTAACAATGCATGATGAACATGTCATGGTTGTCATCTAAGGTGTACTTTTAGTTTATGCTATAGCCATGTATAGAAGAAGAATAAAAACGGTTGGTCTCATTGTCAAAAAAGATATGTAGATGAGGAATGAAACTGTGATAGTGAAACAAGAATTCCTTGGATGCCATTGTGGGTTAATTGTAGTTTATTTCTCATTACATAATGTTTAGCAACTATTAGCATGGTGGATACTATTAGTTTGTTTTTGTTTCTCTCCATGTATATTATTTACACATTAGTCTGCACAGAAACCATTATATTATGTCGAATAAGATTAGACATGCTGGCCATAATATGAATACATTCGTTGTACAGATAAATCTGAAAGTGGATGGCATTTTAGACTACATGCTGTTAAAAATCTTTCGATATTTTCATCTCTGCTTTTAAATTTGCTTTGGGTTTGCATTGGCAATATACATTTGATGCCTCCAGCTTTCTGTGGATTAGCATGATTGATTTAGTGATGCTGTATAGATATTCGATTTGATTGCAGAAACTTGGGAAGAATATCCTCATATTTTTCTGTGGACATTTCTCCATGATTTTAATGATCTTGGGTATTTTAACAGGTCCAACCATCAAAAATAGTGAAGAAAATCTTTACCTTCAAGCAATGCTGTATATGCAGGATATGAAGCAATCGATTGTTCAAGGGAAGAAGTTGTCTCAGCCCCAAAGATTTCTACCTCCCAGAAACTAATCGGTTCTCATGTTTTGTTAGCAACACTATAATCATTTTTCTAATATAATCTTAGTTACATATGACATAAATCCCAACGCATTACTCCGTGTAAGGTTTCGACCCAGAATAAGTGTTGGTAAGAGTGAGTCTCTTCTTGTGAGACTGTCTCACAAACTTAAGTACATGAGATGGGTCAAGCCAAATGCATCCATGTATTTGATGCACAAATTATTCTCCTACTCTTATAATTAAATGGGTTTGGAGATTTGTCTTATGAAATAGAATTTGTGTGATCGTTTGATCCAAATTGTTGTGAATAAAGATGTAAGTTACATTTATTGAGGCCAATCCATGTATGTTCAGCAGAGACCATTGACCATTAACTACACATATATGAACGATATAAAAGTTAAAGAGTTGGAAGAGAGGGATTTAAAGAAAGTAAAAAGTCAATTTTTTTTTTCCTGAAACAAGTCAACTTATTAATTTCCACATTTATATATTTATAACAATTTGATACTACTCACTCCGATTAAAAAAAAAAGTTCAAAAAATTGAGTCACGTTCTAGCTTACACTCCCAAGTCTACGATTCTGAAACCTTATCTTATTTAGGAGTGACAGAACCCGGTCACGAGTTGGTCTGTAAAGGGCTTTTCTCATGATTCAAGGGTTATTTCTTATGCCAATCTTTCGGCCCTCTGTAATAAATGAAGTGGTTTGAGCCCCATTTCACTAGTTCTGGTAAGATGTGGAAATTAGTTTATAGTTGAAATTTCTATTATATTCTTAATTAATTATAACAAACTTGTGATTAATTGTATTAACCTTTGAATGATGAGATTATATTATCCTTAAAATAATGCTAGAACATAAATCCAAGTTGATACTATAAAATTTTGATAAAATAAAAACTGGTATGAGATGCAATTGTTTTGGACCCAATTATAATGTATCATCTTGTGTTTCATTACATCAATGAACATTGCATACACATAATAATTAAATAATCCCATTATGTATATGATAAAAATCAATACAACAAAACACAAAACAAAACGTTATTTTATAATAACAAAGTCCATACTAAAATCCCAATATATCAATTAAAGTTGACTATTCACTTTTACCTCTTTTATAAATATGATATCGCATCTTATATTTTCACATATACACACATATTACTATAATCCCAATATATCAATTAAATTAAGTTAAATTAAATGGTCTATGTTCCTATCTTTTAAATGAGATTTGGTCTCATGAATCTTGATCATTAAACCGTCTAGAAAGAAAGTGTCTCATTAAAGAAAAAAAAAGGAAATGAATGGAAGAGAGGATTCATGTGAGAGAGGGGACAATATGATGATTGAATCCAGTGCAGAGAAAGAAAGGGGAAAAGTGATAAGATGCATATATATATATATGCATATATATATATATATCTATCTCTTCAGCTTTTTCTTATCTTGTCAAGTCTAATATATTCAACAAATTGACGTAGACCATAAACATGATAATTAAAGTATGAGGTGGAAGATATGTGGAATTGATGAATGGAAGGCCCCCTTTACTTTCCTCTTCTTTCTCATCCCCATGCATTATTGCTTCCACCACTCTTTTACACTTTAATCATTTTATTTCCATTACAGCACCCCTTTTTTCTTTTCTTTCTTTTTTTTTTTTTACACAAACAAACTAATTTATGTGTGTTTCCAGGTGTTTAACATTATTATTTAGACTTATTATAGTTTTTTTTTTTTTTTTTTTGGAATATTAGAGAAAACTTATTTAAATGTGTCTTTGATCGATTATTACTTGAATCAAGTTTAAATGACGTTTAACACATTGAATATATTATAAAATGGAAAAATATATCTGATCTCTTTTTTTTTAATTGATCGAGCTCAAATATTCTTTTAACAACTAATTTGAAACGAAATTGTAATTTTGTTGTTTTATATATAAAGCCAAGTTTGTTTCTTCATCACGACTTATTGTGCAATTTTGGTGTCGTTGAATTTTTGGGTCCTAGTAGGAACGGCAAATTATTTTCTTCATTTCCACATATAGTAACGGATTAATTATATATATATATATATTATTATTATTTTTTTTTATCAAGTATGCACCTGAATAATGCGTATCGTGCGCATTTTTTTAAGATATCTTTTTTCTTTAATATTTCATATTATTTATTTTCTCACGCTACCACTTCACTTACGAAATTCTCATCTCACACATAGACCTAACTCATCATCAACATATACAATTTGCACCCCACATATCAACATAGATCTTCTTCCCAATTCTCATCTCACAGAAAATTATAATAATATAATTATGTGTATAATAATATAAAAGTAAAAAATTACATTGATTATGATTTAAAATTTCTTGAGGATTGATTACTTGAATATTAATCATTATTTTCTTTAATTGATTAATTGGATATTTTTATTATTTTCTTTAATTGTGGGCTACAATAGGATTGATTGAAGATTTATCATATTTGTTACCCAATCATTTTTTATAATTTTTAATGAAGGAGAATTGGGAAAAAAGAATGTGTCGAGGGACTTAAATTGTGGAGCGTGGATGCAAATTGAGAAGAAGGTATTTGAGATGAGAATTGAAAAGTTGGAAAAAGGTTGGTGTATGGGGAGGATGAGACTTGGAACAAAGTATCTGGGATGGGAATTGAGAAGTTAGAAGAATGTTGGTATGTGAGAAGGCATTTGAGATGAGAATTGAAAAGTTTGGAAAAATGTTGGTTTATGGGGGTGGATGAGACTTGAGAATAAAGTATCATGGGAATTGAGAAGTTAGAAGAAGGTTGGTATGTGAGATGGAAATTTGAGATGAAGGACGATACTTGGAGTGGTAGCGTGGGAAAAAATAATATGTATAATGATATAAAATATAAAAAAATTATAATCAATTTTCAAGAAATTCTAAATCATAATCAATGTAATTTTCAATATTTTATATTATTATACACATAATTTTCTAAATCATAATCAATGTAATTTTTAATATTTTATATTATTATACACATAATTTTTCTCACCCTACCACTCAATTCCCCATCCCAAAGAAAACAATAAAAACATTCAATTAATCAATTAAAGGAAATAATGAATAATATTCAAATAATCGATCCTCAAGAAATTCTAAATCATAATCAATGTAATTTTTAATATTTTATATTGTTATATACATAATTATATTATAATAATTTTCTGTGAGATAAGAATTGGGAAGAAGATCTATATTGATATGTGGGATGCAAATTATATATGTTGATGATGGGTTAGGTTTATGCGTGAGATGAGAATTTTGTATGTGAAGTGGTAGCGTGAGAAAAGAAATAATATGAGATATTAAAAAAAAAAATTAATAAGTCTATGTTAGGTTGATGATGTGTTAGGTTTATGTGTGAGATGAGAATTTCGTATGTAAAGTGGTAACGTGAAAAAATAAATAATATAAGATATTAAAAATAAAAAATAAAAATTTTAAAAAAATGCACGGTGCGCATTCCATCTGAAAGAAAATAAAATGTTAAAGTTGAACATTATTTCTATATTTTGAATTCCAGACATATATAAAAAAAAATTTGGTAACTAAAAGTTAATAGATTTTACAATATAAAAATTTACTTACTTTCGTGAATAAATGGATCAATATAAGGTCTAGATGATAATAATAATAATTTTACTCTCTGTTTAATTTTACAATATATTAAAATATAATTATTTATTTTTAGTTATTTTTAATTATATTTGTTTGATTTTGATGTATTTATTGATGTTAGATGATTGATACAACCTTATTTTAGATGATGATCTATAGTTTTAATTTAACTTTTCTATGATTTATCGGTGAATTATTATATACATAATTTGTTTCACACTTTATTTAGAAATTTTATTTGGATTGATGGTTGGAGCCATACTATTTTACGGTCCTATTTTCGAATATTTTAATGCAGATTTAATGAGTTTTGTATACATAATTTGAAACTTATAGCTACATTATGAAAGTGAATGCAAAAACGAAAGGAAAAAAAATGTAAATGAACTTACGATTCTTGGAAAATGAAAACGTATATTATTAAATAGTGGAAGAGGTATTCTATTTCTTTTTTCTGAAGCAAGGGACAAACAAATTCTCGTTTCCAAGAAGAGAAATAAAAATAAAACCAGTTGTGACTTTCTATGGTTAAAAAATAAAAGTTCTAAGTAACAAAGATTAATTGTGGAGAAATTTTACCATATCCAATAGGATATTATCCTCATTCGTAGGTTAATTTTTATAACACTCGTTAAAATATGTAATATGTCACAAATTTTATAAATAAGAATAATAGAACCCAAAAATATGATTTTACAGTCAATGTCATTCTATTAGTTTAGTGGTTGAGATCATTGTTGGGCCCTCAACAATTCGACTTGGCCAGAAGTCACCCGTGCCGAAAGGGCAGAAAACATTTAGTCTGGCAGGAAAGATCCACAAAGAAGGAAACAAATTTACAATCAAATCATATCCGATTTAGATAAGATTTAATCCGTTTTTTCCTTATCTGAACCCTAAAATTAAGGGATTTATTTCTTACTTTCCAAGTTCATAGTTTCATATCTCAGGTCTAGCCTATAAATAGGTCTCAATTATCATTCAAAGAAATCGAATTCTGGTTCCGAAATTATTGTATTCAATCGATTCGAGATTTTCTCTCAATTCTTAATTAAAACGTTCTGCCCGGCCAAAATTGGTCGAATTTTGGCGGCCAAAACTGACCGACCAGAATAAGCCTAACAGATTTGCCCGAGTAGGCACCGCGGCCAGATTTAAGCCTAATAGATTTGCCCGAGTAGGCACCGCGGCCAGATTTGCCCGAGTAGGCACCGGGCCATTTTTCTTATTTTACTCAATTCTGATGTTGCTTATTCGTTTCAATTTCTTTGAGTCAGATCGATATATTTTCTGATGTTTGGCTAGGATTTTGTGCTCTACAAAATCTGACGTCAACAATCATTATTCATAAATTAATGGGATTTTTTTATTTTTTATTCTCTAAGTTTGTATTATTGAATTTTTTCATCAATTATCTTCACCATTTATTTTTCAATCATCTATATTTGAAAAAAAAGAAAAAAAAACTATATTTTGTCCACTTACCTGTTACAATAGATAAATATCTTTTATTTTATTTTATTACAAATTGATCCTTTCAACGATCAATAATTTAACATAAAAACTCTCTTAAAACATAATGTATGATAAAAAAAAAGTGAGTTTGAGTTAAATTCTCATAAAAACCAGTTGAAACATTATGGGAGCTTTTAATTTTTTTTATCGTCTAAGACCTCGATTGTAATTTTCACAAACATTTACTTTATTTGATAATTTAATCAAATCTCAAGGATAATAAATATATTCACCCAAAAATAGAACAGCATTTACTCATACTCTCATAGTAAAAAAGTGAGGAAAAATAAGTGGATTGTTTATTTTTTAAATATACATAATTAAAAAAAAACAGATGAATATAATACAAGCAATGAAAATTCTGACGAGAAAAAATGAGAGGATCAAATATATATATATTTTTTTATCAAAATAATAAAATGTAATTTAAAAGAGAATTATAAAAAGGGGGAGAAAAGGTGTAAGAAGTTGAGAAAAACAATGATTGAAGAAATCGAGGAGGGTTTTAAAGAGACAAACTCTGAAGAAATGTGTTATAGATAAAATCATCTTCTTCAGCTCTGTTCACAGATAGCAACTCTACACACTGCACCCTTACCGCAAACCAACGTCTCCTAATTATTCCTTTTTTGCTTTTTCAATTTTTTCTTTGGATAATTGTTGAACAAAATATAATTTTATGACACGTCTCACATGTTTAACTTAGTCAGATGGAATTTTTATTCACGATTCAAACTTATTATAAGAAATTAAAATTTATTTTGTAGGTTATAGATCCCACTTAATGTTCAAATAAATTTTTAATGTTTATGTTGAGACGTTGGTGCTTCTTAAATTTTTAGAAAAAATACACACACACACACATATATATATTCAACGTTTATCTTATAATGCAAATTAATTTGATATAATTCTTTTTCATATTCTTCTTACATATGGATTTTTATACTTTTGTTAAATAATTAATTGTTTGTATTGAAAATTCCCAAGAATTAATGTACGTTTAATTCAATTTCACCACGGGATTTTATTGTATTAAATTTTGTAGTAAAATTCATTAAATGAAATTTAAAATTGAATATTCTTTTAATTTTTTTTAGAAATGAAACAACAAAATATAACGAAATAGTTAAACTAAATATGTGAAAATCATATGAAATCATGTACAATTACTCTAAAAATAGAACAAACCCAACAAAACAATTCGATTCTGGTTGGCCGAACATATAAAGGTGTGTTCGGTGATCACCACATGTCGAACATTTTATAATTGCTCTATTTTAACATGTGATTTTTTACACAATTTTCGTAAGATTCTTACGTATTAAATTAACCTATTAAATCAACCCATGGAATGTTCCACATTATGTTATCTTTCATTTCACAAAAAATTAAGAGAGAAAACAAGAAAACTGAAAGAGGAAAAGAGAGATTGGAGGAAGGGAGAGAGAAATAAGAGGGTTTCAATATTTTTCTAATTCATAAGGTAAAATTGAGATTTTCATTTTTTTTTTAGTATGGCCGTTGCATATGCGACGGTCTCACATAAGTTTTTGTGAATATATATTAGTACTATATAGTCATCTTTGATTTTCTAGGTTATCACTGTACTCATCATTTATATCATTCACATGATATTTCTTGAATTGATCTATCCATTATCTATTTCCTCCATGAATCTGTACTTCATCATAGCTTATAAAATAAAATAAGAATACCTAATCTGTTGAAATAATACAGAGTAAAAATAGAAATTTAGCTACAGATCTATCACATTGCAGCCAGCTTAGTTAATTATGACCTTACAATGGGGGCGTCATAATTAACAAGAGAAAATACTTGTTAATCCCATTTCAAAAAACAAAAGAAAAAGTTTTCAATCCTTATTGAGAAAAAATGTTTCTTTTTTTAAATTTTAATTTATCCAATTTTCATAATACCACAAATTTCCAAAAGATATGTTTCCTTCCTTTTTTTTTTTTCAAAATCAAATTAAAGGGTACCTTTTATCCAAAACGCAGAAAATGACTAAAAAACACATTTCTTTATATACGTGGGTAAAAAAAACATCTTTATTATATATAAATGAGTAAAAAAAAAATCCTCTAGACTCGACATAACAACCTGTCTTATGTTCCAAAATGATGTTTTAGGATTCTTTAATTTCCTATGGTTACGGCTTGATATACTTGGAAATACCCTTTTTGGATTAGTACTCACACGATGAGTTTGATTTTGATTTTTTGAGAAAAGAACAAAAACCACAATACTTCATTATATGCGCATGATCTTTGCCATATATACAACTCTCTTGACAATCCTCCCCTTCGATAAGGACTAAAAAATGGATTGCTTATATGGTCAATGCTTCAAGAATTCACATTCATTTGGAGAGAAAAGGGGGGCAAAATGGTCCAATTCAAGATCTTTAATATGTATAATTTCCTAACTAAAATATCAAGGGCAAAACTGTGAATTGGACGAATGATAGTATTTGTAAGTTATTATTTTTTATCTGAATCTTTTTCTCCAATAGTTGAAAATTCGAGAGTAGTTTTTTTCTCATTATCCCAATAATAATTACTACACCCAATAAAGTTCACTAAAGAAGCATAAAATGTACTCCAGTCTCAGTCAAATGTACAATCAACTGTAAAGGGAGTAAGGTTTTATGTAGGACAAACATCATTAGTTACACTAGTTTCCATTATGACCAGCAAGACCTAATTAAGTTATGTCCAAAAAAAGATATCATATCCTTTTAACTTATATATATGATGAAATTTTTTTTTTTTGTCCAATTAAAGAGTCCATTTCCTAGGCTAATCTAATGTACCTTCGTTTATGATGATGTTTTATTTTTTTGTCTAAAGAGTCCCTTTCTGGCTAATATTTCTACTGTATCTAGAGTGAATTTCATGTGAGAATGTCACATGAATTTTTATTATATTATGTGAGATGGGTCAATCCACAATCTAAACCCTATAATTTACATGTTGTTTGTGGATAATAGGCTCCGTCTCACAATATCTATCTGTGAGACTGTTTCATATAAGTTTTTATGTTGTATCTATGGGTGTGTTATCATAACCATATGATTTGTAAAATGTGACATATTTAAATATAATACATTATATATACATGTTATACATTTAAAATGTTTCATATATCATAAATTTTGTGGATTAATGTTAAAATACGAACATAATTTGTGCCATGAATGCATAAACAGGTAAAATAATACATGTGTTAAGGGGGTAATTAATCCTAAAGAAGCTAGAGCAAGGCCTAATTTAAAAGAGTAACACTTCCATGCAACTGGTGCACAGAGTTGCACGGAAGACTTTTATGTTATAAATGTAGTACCTTTAAGTACAAATATTTGTACCTTTTAAAATGAACATACATAAATGTGTTACATTTATAACATAAATGTACTACATTTATAACATAAAAGTGCGGATTGCTAGGTGCACCAGTTGCACGGAAGTTTTTGCCAATTTAAAATGAATCGACTTATTGATTGTATCATAAATTAGGTTCCTTAACATATATAACATACAAAGATAATTTAGAAATATATATATATACACACACACTAGATTTTTGTAGTGTAAAGAAAAAAAGAATAAAACCTAAAATACTAGATATTTGCTTTTAAAGTTGGCTTTAAAATAAACTACACTTTAAATGATGGAAGGACTTTATATAAGGCAAACTCTCCTGTGCACCAGGTGCACGGATCTTAAATTCGTGCAATCCGTGTCAATCCGACCCGACACAGTCATCCATTCACCGGAACAGTCATTCACGCGCCGGGAAGGAGGCGCAATACACTTAGTTTATTTTCTGCATTTTTCTGGAAAATATGTATACCTTTTAGTTATAACTTTCATACCTTTATGTACAAACATCCGTACCTTTATGTCTGTAACTTAGAAAAAAAATGAAGATTTTCAACACAATTTGTATTGTATACCTTTATGTGATATCAATGTGACATTTATGTTATATTATGTCACCTTTATGTACAAATATTCTGACCTTTATGTAATATATAAAAGTGCATAAGGGTCAGAATATTTGTACATAAAGGTGACGTGATATAATATAAAAGTCATATTGATATCACATAAAGGTATACCGTTCAAATTATGTTGAAAATCTTCATTTTTTTCTAAGTTATAGTACATAAAAGTCATGATAGTTGTACATAAATGTCACACATTTATAACATAAATGTCACATTAATACAACATAAATGTAACAACCTGAAACCAAAAAAAAAAAAAAAAAACAAAATCAAAAACTTGCGGATCCGGGTCAAAACTGGGTCGACCCGGATTGCATGTACACCAAGTGCACACAAGACCAACTCATCTTTATATAAATATTGATTCTAAATAATTTCATATTATAAAAAATCAAATCTATTAAAATCACTCAACTCGATTTTGAGGAGCCTCATAGACTAGTTATATATATATATATATATATATATATATATATATTCAATGCAAAGGCCTGCATGTCGTATCGCTACTCTTAAATCAATCAACCTCGATAATTTTCATTATATTACTGTAAACATATATACTTGCTTATTATGGTATAATAGTTACTTATACCACAAAATCAGATAATTTTTTTTTTTATCATAATATATAACTTTATTACTTTTCTATTATAATTTGAGTGAAAAATCTAAAATAACTCTTTTTCATATTTATAGTGCAAAGTTGTGGACTAATGTGATAGATGAGGTTCTTTATGTCTTATTAATAAAAATAAAATTGTCATTTTTTATATTTATGATGAATTTTGTTTTAATATTATCTACTATAATAGAAAAGTAATACACTATTATAATTATGGTAGATAGTGTTATCTTGCTTATTATATGCTTTCTTGCTTATTATATGCTTTCTCATCTCTCTCAAAGGGGATTTTAATGCACCTTTTGTTCGTTATTTCAAACGAAGTGATTGAATCTTGAAAAATGCAGGCCCATGAGCTGAAAAATCATTAATTATAGGGTCCGGCTATCCGCACTCCCATAATTACTAAACACACCCCAACTCAAGTGTTACTGTTCACTTCAACTCAAGTGTTACTGTTCAAGTGAAGTGAACAGTAACACTTGAGTTGGGGTGTGTTTAGTAATTATGGGAGTGCGGATAGCCGCACCCTTAATTATACTACAATTTTATTTTAAGGAAAAAGAGAATTGCAATTCTTTTTAGCTTTTTTGTGTTCTCATTTTACATTTGTTTTAACGATGTAAATTATATCAATGATAATTTTATATTATATACATAATCAATATATATATATATATATATATTAAAATAAAATAAACTACAATAAAACTTTGAAACAATTAGGAGCTAGGAGAGTGTTTGGCTAAACTTATTTGTTTAAATAAGCTTAACATATTTTATAAGAAATTTTCAGAGTTTATAATTTGTTTTATCTTATTTTAAAAATAAATTATTGAAGTGTTCTGATAAATTAAGATAGATGAACTTGATGGTAATTATAATGACCATTATGTAACCATATGATCAAATTTAAAGAAATTTATAAAAATAAAATATTATTTTAGAAATAAGTTGAGATAATTCTTACTTTTCTAGAAAAAAAGCTTATAATTAAAATTCCAAAATCTAATTTTAGGATGAAATTTAATTAATTACCAGACAATTTTGAACAGTTTATAAACTTTTAAATATCTTATAAGATATTTTAAAGAGTATATAAACTTACCCCAACATTCTTTAGTTACAACAACAACACATAGAATACTATTGCAACAAGACAGAGAATATTATATGGGCTACTATTTATGATGAACACAAAAACTTGTATGAAACGATCTCATGAATAGTTTTCGTGAGACAAATTTTTTTACCCATAAACTAAACTCATTTTCATTAATTTACATGTGAATAATGAATGGTGGATTGCAGGCTAATTCGTCTCACATAATATGATCCGTGAAAATGGACTCCACATAAAACCCACTCAATGATGAATATTATAAAGCTGTCCCCAAATCTACTTGGAAAGATGATAACTCAAATACATCCCCCAATTGCCAATTGGTACTAGAATTGGGGCCTAGAACAAGTAACTACAGAAATCGTACATATAATTGAACAGACAACTAATTAGCTCACTGCCCCTCATGTTTTCTGGCTTGGACCAGTAGTGTTTTATCAATTTAAAAAGTTTTTGTGGTTGGGCAATTATAATGGTTTGAACATATATCATGCATTTGTATACATAAAATGATGTTTAACCATGGCAAATTACCCATCAAATATATGCTTCAGACTATAAGGTTGTGTTTGAATAGAATGATTTGAAATTCAAGATTTAAAATGACTGTATTTCGAGTAATCCACTTAAATTAAAATGAATTTAAAATCCACTCAAAAATCAATTTAAAATGAAGGTGATGAATTTCAAATCAACATCTATCCAAATACCATCGATGAATTTGCTAATAAATTTCAAATCTCTCATCAAATCCACATTTCTAAATGGACCCCTAAAAGATATTGTTATAAAATACATTTCGTCAAATAACATTCACAAATAGCTATTATGTGCCCATCCTATGAGGTTTTTGTTTTCTTCGAAATATGTCAAACTGTTGAAAATATTGCTGCATCTTAAAAATATCATAAAATGATACTAATATTCTAAACCAAGATTAAAATAACACAAAAACTCATGTAGTTACCGTGAGACAGAGCCCATCATCCACAAACAACATGTGAATTGTAGGGTTTGAGTTGTGGGTGATTGGGTTGTAGATTGACCCGTCTCACGCAATGCAATAAAAATTTGTGAGATGGTTTCACAAGAGACCCACTCTTAAAACAATAGGTTCAGATCTAAAAGAACAGTTCAAACAACTCACATAATCAAATAATTTTTTTTATAACACAATCACATCCTCAATTATAATGAATATTTTAAATAAAATAAATCAACATGATCATATTTTTACTTTTATGTAAATTATAATATATTTGTAAATAAAATATAAAATGGATGAGCTGAGTCAGAGCTAGCGGTGGAAATTGAAACGGAATTTCTGATATCCGCCGAATTCGATTCGAAAATTTTCGAATTTGGAACGAATATTTTTAATCCGAAATTTCGATTTCCGATTTTTCCGAAAAATTTCGGATTGGAATTGGAATTGGTTTTAAAAATTTCGGAAATTCCGAAATGCGATCCGAAATATTTCCGAAATTTAATTTTTCGAAAATTCCAAAATTCCGATCCGATTCAACAATTCTTGAAATATAAAATGTAGAATAGCGGCATTTAGAAATATAAAATGTAGAATATATCATAAATTTCATATAAAATGTAGAATATAGGTAAATATATCATAAATTTCATTAAAAATGATAACATTTTATATAAATTTATTATTTTAATGATAAAATATATGGATAAATGAGCCTAAATAGTTTATGAAGTTATACAAGCTGAATTATACTAAGCTTGAGTTCAGCTTCTTTAGTTTATGAGTTTTATAATTGAGCTCGAGCTTAGTTTGTTAATGTTAGTAATAAGTAGTAGTGTAGTACAGTTAACGAAATAATAGGAATAATGACAAAGAAAATTATACAAATTATAAAATTCCGAAAAATTTTCGAAAATTTTCAGAAAATTCCAAAATTTCGGAATTCCGAAATTTCCGAAAAATCGGAATTGGAATGGATTTTACAATTCTGAAAATTTCTGAATTGGTTTTTCAATTCCGAAACACCCTATTTCCGATTCGTCCGATTTCCACCCCTAGTCAGAGCGGTGCGGATCTTAAATCGGTGGGGTACACATGGATTGGGTTTTATTGTCATCCCAAACGAGATAGACATAAATTAACATCAAATTAATTAGTGATGAAATATTGGAGAAAAATATTATTGTCTCCAACTTTAGGTGAATCCACCTCTAATTCAATACATAAACATAAACTCGGTTAATAAATCTATAAACAATTATTTTTGCTCTAAATTTTAAGAACCAACAATTTAGTGACAAATAATTTCGTCTCAAATCCGTAATTAATACTATATTTTGTAATCAGAGACATATATATATATATATATATATATATATATATCATATGTATTTTGATATTTTTCTGTAGTGGCTATAATTTGGCCAAATTTAACTTACTAGAATTGATTATATATAACGTTAATCGCTTTTTTCCAATTGTGGCGAAGCTTTTTTCACAACGGGAGCATCCTCATTTTATATATAAGAGTTTATTATTTTTTTAACCCAATAATTTATAGGATTTGAAATTCCAACCATTAATTTTTCGCACTAACAATTTTATTCTTTAACTTTAAAAATTCAAAAATTTAGATCAATTTCGACATGAAAATTCAAATTGGGCAATCAAGCTCTAATTTCGAACTATTCAGCCCAATTTGTTGAGTTTGGGTTGGTAATTTTATCCTTTTAACTTTTAATCAATTTTTATTTTTCTTTTACATTTTTTAATACTCTTGTATTACTTTTAATGTTATTTGGTAAAAATCATTAAATTGGGTTGAATAACCTGAAATTAGCGATTTGAGCCCAATTTGGCTTTTCGGGCTGAAATTAACCTTAATTTTCGAGTTTTCAAATATTAAATGATAAATTGTCAGTCCGAAAAATTAATGATTGGAATTGCCGGATGCAATATGTTACTGGATAAAAAGATAATAAACTCTATATATAATTATAAATATTTCATCCCCTTAATTTTTATTTTACATCACTTAACAGTAATTAACACCTGTTGTATTATTTTATTAATTCACATGATTTTGCAATTGGTAGTTCCCTCTGTTGCACACACAAAATCGACGTTGTCTGTTTCTTTTCTAATTCAGATACGTATTGCAGATCGATTATCAACACTGATTTCAATTCCATTGTTTTTTCAATTAATCTTAATTTAATATTATTCTTCTTTGCTGAATTTCTACTCTTTAGAAGAACTGTTTTTTATTTTTTATTTTTTTATATATATCTTCTCTCCTCTCATCTGGTCTTTGTTTTTCTTCTTCCTTTTCATCCTTTTATTTTGTTGTCATGATTATTTTGAGTTTTTTTTTTTCTTTTTCTTTTTCTGGGTTCTTTTCTTGGTTTTGTTTTGAGTTTTAAGCAGAAAATATTTGTCCTTTTCTTGTTTTTGATGTTGTCATTAAGATGATCTGCAGAATCTTCATGAGATTCTTTAAATTGAGTGATTTGAAATGAACCTATTTTTAATTTATCAACACTCTTGTTCTGTATTTTGCTTCAATTAAATTTACAATCCACCAAAACATTGGTTTATTATATGTGTTACAAATTTTAAATTATACCGATCCAAACATCACCAAACAATTTGTTTTTATGAATTTCAAGTAATTTATCTAATCATTCAATTCATAATCAACTATAAAAGGACTCGGTTTTAGTTCTACTTTGCAACTCGTAATAAAGAACAAATTTTCAGTGATCGGATAATGATGTCGGGACACTATTTATAGATAGGTTCACCGTTCATTTACCCGAAAACGAACATACATACTTCATTTTGTATCAATAATAATACTACACTTACAGACATACTTTCGTAGTTAGACAAAGTCTTGGGTGAGACTGTCTCACGGATCCCATTCCGTGAGACGGATCGGATCAGGTCGAATTTAAAATTATGTAATACTTTTGTGTGTGTTATGTAATACTTTTGTATATATTAGGTGATACTTTGATATTATATGATGCATTTTGGATTTGGTCAGACTATAAGAAAATATGTAGTACTTTTATGTGTATTAGGTAATACTTTTATGTATATCAGGTAATACTTTTGTATTATGGGATAATGACCCGAATTGGGTCGGGTCGGGTCTCAACAAAAAACGCGCGGATCTTAGGTGCCCCATGTGCTCATCTTCCTCGTGCGTGAATTGTGTAATATGTAATACTTTTGTGTATATTAGGTAGTACTTTTATATATAGGGTTAATATCCCTAAATAACCCTTTTCATATAACAATATCCCTTAATACCCCTCAATATAACAAAATAGCCCAAACTACCAAATTTTTAGTCAAAGGATCTTTTTGAACCCTTTGAACCCTTTGACCCACTTTTCCATTCATTTAATTTTACTACTTCCAAGCACATTTTTCTAATTCCAATATGCTTTCTTATTTAATTAATAAGTCTACTCCAAATATTGAATAGATCCGAACCCGAAAATGAAACTTTAAAGATTGATTTTCTTCGAGAATAAGTATATAGGCTGGAATACTTTCCTCGTGCCAATACTGTCTAAAAAACAGTGGTCTGGAATGTGCAACAATGCCACGTACGAATTCTTTCGGAAATTGAAAATCTAAAAAGGAGCAATAAATCGGGAATAAAACGTTTGCGTGAAAATGGTATCAGAGCCTAGGTTTATTATGAACTTGGATTTTATATTTATTATGTTTAAGTAATTAACAAATTGGTGAGGAGAATCTCGAGAAAATATGGATCTGGACAATTCTTCAAGATGTTTACCCTACAGGAGATATCATCAAATTTTGATGATGTATAAACAAGAACACCTACACAAGATGACATATTGGGAAGACCAATATGTTGAAAGAAGGAATGCAGGAGCTTGCCAGGAGGCCTTAAGGCAATGCAATGTACAAGCAGCATATCATTTGGATTACCTCCAGGTAAACCAGATGCTGTATGCGGAACTGATGACTATGCAAACAGAAGCTCATCAGAATCATGGTTCCTAAGGGAGAACCAGAGTGGAACGAGATTCTTCCAGATATATCTAAGATCTCTATAGATCTTAGAGAAATCCAGAAGACGGTGCAGAATTATGGCAACCGCCATAATCATCTACCAACACAAGTCCATCAGATCCAGAACCAGATGGAGACGATGATAAAATATCAGAAGGAAACCATTGAAATCCTTCATGATATTCAAAAACGAGTAAAAGCCCTGGAGGACAGACCAAGTCTTGCCGGAGGAAGAAAACGTATTGATTTCGGAACAGTACCCTATTTACACCAAAAGGGGATACCAACTGAAGTCATACATCCAATGACCAGAGATGAAAAGCTTATCGCTATCATCAAAGGAAAATCCATCATAAACTAATAAGTGATGGATATGGAAAAGATCAATCTTGAAGATCTACACGAACTTGCCGAGTCCTTTGCAGGATTAGGTATCGTTGATCTAAAGATGAACACATGAGATGGTTCAGCTTTGGTTACACGTGACCAACACCAAAGACCACCTCCACCTGTAGATCCCAACGTGGCAGAAAGCTCAGGTTCACACCATGTGGACGAACCAATGCCGCACGCTGGAGATTTTACAACAAGAGGAGATCCTATTGTTTCAAGAACTCGACAACGTCCCAGAAGGCCAAATATTATGAATACGCCTTATGAAAAAACACAGCTTGAACTTATACATCCATATGGGTTAATGTTGAATGTGGACATTCCAGATTTCAAGAATCGAGAAGTCCTAATCGATGAATGGGCATCAGGAATGAGGGTTGCAGCAGGAACCCTTGATCTTACAAAAGAAGGATTCATCTTACTCCTAGAGATGAGTCTTGAAGGATCTGCAAAGATCGCATGGGAAATGACGGCACCAGGAATGTGAAATGATGTTATGGCTGGTGAGTCATTAAAAGGGATTGTCGATAATATGGCGAAATTATTCAAAATCCATTTTATCGGCATAGGCTATTTCGAGGGAATAGAAGAGGAGAAAAGAAAAAGATACAAACAAGCCCTCTACTGCCTCGAGTTACAAGATATTTGTCATATTGATGAATATATCAAGTTATTCACCGAGTACCGATGGAAGTCAAAGGTGGATGATAAAGATGCTTCGCAACTTTTCTTTGCGAAGATACCAAGCCCCTGGAGAGAAATGCTCATCAGGGAATACAAGAGTGCAGACGATTTGGATACTGTGGCCAGAAGAATGTCTTTCTTAAAGGCCAAGTTAGCCGAATGGTGCCATCAGACAGCACTCGACAAGAACTACAAGAGACTCCGAGGAATCAATAAGATTGTTCCCCTGTGTTGCAAAGATAATGACATCCCAACAGTCGTGAGAGGTCAACCACGGAGGCATAAAGGGAAAAAACTGAGAAGCCATCCATACCGCCGTGGAGATAGCAACCAAAGAGGAAGTCGTAGGTCTTCATGGAGACCTAGAAGAGTGTGGTCAAAACAAAAGGCCCGAAGTTATAAATCAGGGCAAAGACCAGCACCAAGCAGGAGTAGAACCTTTTCATCAGGTTCTAACAAAGGAAGTTCCAGCAGAAATCCAGGAAGGAGAACTTTCAGGCGAGCTCAAACAAGAGCTAATGAAAGTTTCAAAGACTGTAATTGCTGGACTTGCGGAGCAAGAGGACATATCTCAACAGATTGCCCGGACAACCAGAAGAGAGGTATAAGGCAGCTCGAATCAACGCCAGAATTCGAAGAAGCTGTCTATTACCAAGATCTTATACAGGTGTATCAATTTGAGGATCTACCTTCAGATGAAAGCATCTATGAAGAAGAGATCTATTCGGATGATGGAAGTGAATCCACATCAGAATCGGAGTGAAGAAGAAATTCTTCAAACAACAAGAGAGGATATGTCAGGTTTTCTCTCTCACACAACAGTTTCTCATAAAACTCTAATGAAGATTATGAGAGAAGATTCAAAGCTCCAAATGTATGATGGTTTTACTATCGGAGCTATGGAAAAGACATTGGATAAGTTTGGGTTCCGTAATAGGAAACACCAAATTATTCATAGAGTTACTACTGGTGAATTTGCTATTCCAATGGAATTCACTAGTAACTTGATCGAGATGCAGTTGATCCCTTACAAAGAAGTACAGGAGATCAGAAGCAAAGTCAAAAGGGAAGTTGCAAATACACTCTCATGGATTCATATCGGAGCTATAAGAGTTATAATTAAAGCAACCTTCAAAGAAGGAATTGATTCACCACTAAATCTTGCGATTTTTGACAAGCGAATCTCCAATCTCAAGGATTCATGCCTTGGAGCGGTTACAGGAAACTTGTGTGCAGGGAAATTGACATTCAATGTCTGTCCCAGAATTGCATACAACTTGGGAGATCGAGACTTCAATAGAGTCTTAACCCTTCATCAAGATTTCAAAAGAGAAGATTTGATGAAAGAAGGGAATAAACCATACTCGATCACCTACAAGATTTTCTATGCTCTCTCGAATACACATCATTCAGAAGTATTCTTGAGAAATGAATTTATCGAAGTCCCAAGAATATTTGAGGATTTCGCTTCGGTGGTTCTTCCAGAAATGATCGAGTCTCAAACTATAAAGGAGATCGACATGAAGATCCAAGATCAACCTGTCTTCAACAAGAGTCAGAGCCTCAGAATGGAGACCATGAGAATTTCTTTCCAACAAGACAGACTAATGAGTAGCAGTCGTTGGGAAGAGAAAAGGCCTAGTACAGTTCAGCGAATCCCAGGTGTATTCAAAACACAAGGAGAGCTGAAATGTCCAGAAGGCTGGAGAGAAGTTGAAGTAATATTCGACATCACTCAAAAGGATAATATCTTTCCTTGTGATGTTCTATATTATCTCCAACAAACGATAGTCGGAAGATTTCAAGGAAGCCTAAAAATGGGTGAAATTGAACTGATTATCACAGGTGTTGCAGGGAGAATTCCAGAACAATTAGTACTGGGTATCGACTTTCTTGAGGATCATAAGCCTTGGGAAAGATTACACGATGGAATGGAGTTCACAGTGGTTGATAAAAGATACAGAATCAGATGACCACTAGTCCATTCTCCATATACATTTCTATTGGAATGATATATGGTGAGTACAAGGCTGAGTACTTCGCAGCCTATGTTGACTCAGGAGCAGGAATTTGCACTGCAAAGCAAGGGGTCTTTCCTAAAGATTTTGGAGAAGATCTACCAGCCATTGCAGGAAGAGATTTCTCAAAAAGGATTCTTATCCTTAATAGAGGAATTAAACAAGCAGAAATCATGATCGGAGGCGCTGGCGGTACCCTATGGTACAAAGTAAAGACGCCACCAATCTATTTTCATGATACTGGAGCAGATGTTTTGCTAGGAAACAACTTCCTACAAACATTCAAGCGTTTTACACAAGAAAATGAGACAAGAAGGCTTATTTTCACAACATTATGTGATCATAAGATTATTGTCCAGAGACTGCGAGAGGCATTCTACAGAAAAATGCCTATTAATTTTCGCAGCAAGCGTGGTGATGAAGCTAAACTTCGACATCCAAAGATGGCGGATAAAAGAAGATTTGGCGATGCCCTATTATCCTTTCGACAATTTGGTTCGAAACAAAAAAATACCAAGAGATGGGATAATACTTTGTATTCATTCAGAATACAAGGAGAAGAACGAGTTCTACCAGAGGCTATTGCAGAATTGCGAAAAGCCATACTGGAGAATCCAACAAGTGATGTTACCATTGAAGAACAAATATCACTCGAGGATTTCAAGAAAAGGATCCAAAGAAATTACAATGAAGATCCTTTAGCATGGTGGGATAGGAACGAGCTCAAAGCAGCCCTAAAGGTTAAACCTGGAAAGGAACATGAGTTCGTGAGACTCAAACCAATCCTTATGAATCAGAATGATCGTGAGGATATGCAGAAGATACTTAAGGAACATCTGGACCTTAAGTTGATTTCACCGGGAGTTTCTCCATATAGCAGCCCTGGATTTCTAGTAAGGAATCATGGAGAAATCAAAAGAGGTAAACCTAGACTTGTTATTAATTATAAAGGGATTAATGACATTCTAGAGTTTGATGGGTACTACATCCCGAGTAGAGAACACTTGGTTAACTGCATTAGAGGTGCCAAGATATTCTCAAAGTTCGATTGCAAGTCTGGATTCTACCAGATTAAGATGGAGGAAGAAAGTAAGAAGTTTACAGCTTTCTCCACACCACAAGGACATTATGTCTGGAACGTGATGCCTATGGGATTGGCAAACACACCCCAGATATATCAGAGAAAGATGGATAATCTATTCAAAGATTATTTCAACTTTATGTTCGTTTACATCGATGATATCCTCATCGCATCGAAGGACATGAAAGAGCATCTTAAACATTTGGAAATATTTTCAGATGTTTGTCATAAAGAAGGATTAGTGCTTTCGGAAAAGAAGGCAGTAATTGCTACAAGACAGATTGAATTCCTCGAAATTGAAATCGATGAATCTGGGATCATCCTACAAAAACACATTGTGGAAAAGATACAGGGATTTCCAGATGATCTCAAGGACAAGAAGCAACTTCAAAGTTTTCTTGGAGTTGTTAATTTTGCTGGAATGTTCATCAACAATCTAGCACATCACAGGAAGGTGTTCAGCCCATTACTCAAGAAAGATGTTATATTCAAATGGGAAGATGAACATCGAGAAGGGATTAAGCGACTCAAGGAAGTCTGTAGCAAACTTCCGAAACTTGCTATTCCTCAGGACGAGGATGAACTGGTTCTGTATACAGATACCAGCGATTTTTGGTGGGCAGCAGTTCTTATGAAAGCCACACCAAATGGAGAAATGCCATGTAGATATTGCAGCGGTCTATTTTCAGATGCAGAAGCAATTAGATGGCATATCAACGAGAAAGAATTCTTCGCAGTCAGAAAGGCTTTCAAAAAATGGCCTCTCTTTTTACTGGCTAAGAAGTTTACCTTAAAAATTGATAATTCTAGTGTCAAAGCATTTCTGAAAAATAAAATGGAATCAAAACCAGAAAATGCTAGGAAACTTAGATGGCAAGCTGAATGTCAATATTATGATTATGATATTGTCATTGTGAAATCTCATGAGAATGTTCTTGCAGATTTCCTAACACGAGATGGAAGGACGCGTCGCTGACGAGGTCCTCAAACGAGTGAGACATGTCCGGAAAAACCTGGAAAGTCTCGAACGAGCTTTTGAGACATTATGTCTCAATGCAGAAGTCGCTGGACGACTTCAACGAGTTGATCAGGAATCCGTTTCTAATCTAATACGAGCATGCTTTTGTGCACAGGGACAACTGTTCTCTGTGTTGCATGGGCCTATCCTCCAAGCTGCATCTTCTACGGTGCAAAAGGAAGGACTTCGAGATCGGGACTCTAACCCGAAGGCTATGGATTCAAATACCATGCCTACGAGTGTTACAGGGGATCCATTCCTTGAGAATGAACAACCTGTAACGAATGTTGAAGCTCCGGTGTCAAAACCCAGCCTTCAAGTCAACCCAGTACCTCTGGGGTTAAAGAGGTCGAGTTGAACCTGAGGCCACAGACAGGCAAAACAAAGGTTCAAGCTCACACTAACGAGATTTCTCCTATGCAGGTTTACCAAAGGCAATGGGAGAAACTGGCAACAAGGCGAGGGATAAACCCGGAAAAATCAATCGTTGATGTATCCGGGAAATACCCAAGAGTTTGGATGAAACCGGGAAGTCATCCAAACGAGGTACAAGAATGGTATAACTTTGGAGCCTTGGCTTCAGTATATACCATTTCACCTGGTTTCCCAGAAATCTCAAAACTACCGAGATGGATTGGGGAAGCAGTCCACGAGACCTGGGCAAACAATCAACATTTGTCCAGAGGAGACATCTTGGAGCTCTACTTCATTAGTGCCGCTCCAGAACCAGCTAGGAAAGGCTTCCATGAAGTCTTTCACTTTATCAAGCTTCGGAGACCAGACGGGAACGCCTTAAAATACATAAAGGCAACCTCCCCGGAAGATGTCCCGATACTGGTAGGAGCCTTCAATGAAGACGACGCTTCTACAAGACGAGCTTGGGGGCTTTGGACTTGTCTGACAGAAATGGACAAGGTCAAATACCCATTTAAAGTCTTCCAGAATTCAGCCAATGGATCTTTCATGCTGAATACCATGACCGGATCGACGACAGGATTTGCAGAGGAAATTTTTAAAACTAAAAGAAAAATCCTCTGGGAAAACAAGATTCCGGCAAGTAAAGAAACTTACCGGAAATTCTGTAACATGGCACACATTGGACGATGGATCGATCAGATCTGTCAAGCATGCCCGGAACAGAAAGAACCAGCGTTTGGGAAAGGATTCCGACCCAAACCCGATCGACAGGGAACTGGAGCCACTAAAGACAAGGGCCCAGCACAGAAGAAACGCTATCCCCGGGAACCACAACGAAATTATTAAAGGATTCCCCGACAAAGGTAAATGGGATAGGACACGAGAAAATGACTCCCCAACTACTTCCACAGGATGGGCTGAGTCAAAAGCAAGAGATTCCCCGACAAACCTCACATGGGCTGAGTCACGGGGCATCAAAAGAAAGAAGCACCAACTAGCTGAAAGCAACTCCTCAACAACCGTACTAATGGAGTAAGCCAGCTGGTGGTAAATGAAGTTTGAAGTCCGTCTTTCTGATCCGGATTTCAATCTATAAATAAGAGTTCAGAAGGAAGCTGAAGGGATCGACCATTCCCCTCAGTTTTCTTCAAAAACATCTATCCTTAGTCTTGTAATAAATATCTTTGTATTCTTAGATAGTTTACAAGTTTATGTGTTTAGGTTTTCAAGCCTTCTCTATGAGAGGCTAGACAGGTTTTCTCCTCCCAACAGGAGATTACTTATGTAATAAATATATTTCAAAGTTCATAATAAAATAAAGGTTTTTGCTTCAACATGTGTTCTTAGTTTGATCGATTGATCCCCTAGAAGGAATATCTTGTACACCTGGTGTAGGAAACGAACCAAGGTTGTGTTGTACAGTTGCTGAAGGAGCTAGATAACTTGCAGATCATCTTCCTCAAGGAGTTGAAGTTGGACAGTGAGGAGTTGTTCGTAAAACGGTCTGGGGGCAGTGATTTTCTAGCTGATGGCTTTGCAAACCATCTCACCCGGTGCTGTTGCGGTCAAAAAGAGGTATGAATTTTAGGGGATTAATTTATTTTACGGAAGCATGTTGGGCCTGATTTCGATCTGATTACGTTTTATCCGGATATATTATTATTTGGAGTGGAAATAGGAATTAAGTAGGAAAACATTAAATGTTTCGAGACAAATCTTTGATAATTGGTTAAATGTCTTTAATGCTAATGATTGAAAATGGAGATAGGGATGTGATTTAAGGAAAATGGGTATATTGGGATAGTTTGTTATATTTTGGGGTAGAATGGTATATGGTTATAGGAAAAGGGGTAATAAGGGATGGAGACCCTTTATATATATCATGTAATACTTTTGAAAATATCACATAATACAAGTATCATGTAATACTTTTATGTGTATCATGTAATATTTTTGTATATATCATGTAATACTTTTGACCCGTCTCACGGAATGAGATCCGTGAGACGGTCTCACACAAGACCTACTCTTGTAGTTATCCACCTCTAACTTTTTATCATTCATCAATACTTTTAATTAACCTTAATAAACTTAACCTTTACAATTAAAGCTTATTTCTTGATTAATTATAACTAATTAATCTTCTATTTTATTAATTAAGATCGGTTAATCATTAAAAATATTAAATTCATTTAAATATTAAAGAAAGTAATTAACATTTTATTCTTAAATAATTAATAATTAATTTTTATCTATAATTTTAATTAACCATTGGTGATTATCAAATTACCACGTAATTAATTTCATTTATCCTGAATGAATTATTAGTAGTCAATTGTTAAAATTTCATATCTTAGTACTTTAGATTATCTCAATTTATTCTTAATTATTCATAATTTTTCTTCAAAATTATTAATCATTGCTAATTATTATTAGGTCATTAAAGATCAGATCTCATCCCCTATTATATTTACATATTTCATCTTATATTACATTATCTTCAATACAAGTCATGTTAAATAGTGTGACATGTGGTGGCTAATTTGAAACAACTAGATGAAATACAAACTGAAATAGAAGATCTCATGTGTTAAATATTATGCATAATCATGTCCAAACAAGTAAATTAATGAATGTTACAATTTTTTTAGAAGTGTTTTAAGACTTTTTCCATCATTAGCAAAAGTAATAACACTTAAACAATTTTCCTAATTAATTGTGGGGGTGGTCACTCTGTAATAGTCTCTCTAGTGTTCTTCTAATTAATATGTCTGGGTGGAAGATCTATTTGGATTAACACACATGAGCACAATTTTCTTCATAAACTCCTCAATTATCTTCGCCCACTCATCCATGGAGATCTCTTCAAAATTTTAACTATCATTTTAGTGCACTCAAGAATGATACTTTCATCATATAATGATATAAAAACACTTTTATGCTCAAGATCATCATCTACCAAAAATAATAAGCTCTAGCACTTGTATACCAAGATCTCCAAGAAAAATGCAAAAATCAAACTTTAGCTACCAATTCAAATCATGATTTAAAACCACAATTATACTTCTCATGAACATGCGTATTTTTAACATATAAAAAGATGACAAAAATAAATAAATGCTATCTTCCAATATAGCTTCAAAATCTCCCACTACTCCATTCACTAAAACATGATTTCTCTTCTTCTTCTTTTTTTCTCAAAAAAAAAAAAAAATCCATCATCTCACCCCTAAATTATTACATAGTATGATTACATAACATAAAACATGTATTTTATAGATCAAAACGTAAAATAAAAAAAAATGGAAAATGAAAGAAGATTACCTTATAATAAACTTGGAAAAGAAGAGTGTGTTGTATGTGAAAGGGATTCTCAAATGAGGACCCAACCCTATACTAAATATAATGCAATTTCCATCTTTTGAACTAAAATTTAATAAAAAATTATTAGTGAAGTTTATCTGTAATAAATTCGACTATTGACGTGTCATTATTAGAACAACTTTTGTCATCTTAACTACCTTGATTTTAGTATATTTTATATTTTTAAGGATTTTATAATGTTTTAGAATCATTAATCAATGATAAAATTTCATCATTAAGGGATTTCTTTTTGTGTAATTAATACTTGGATATACATTCCACCTTTAGCCCGATAGTACTAGATCCTCATTGTCGAAGCTTTATTATTCTCGTATCACTATTGACTAAGTTTTTGTGCTGAGGCGCAATCGAACTCTCAAATCATTGAAAAAGATAATTAAAATAATCATGCATCCATTGAAATCAATTAATGTAAATGGAAATAGGATGTAGCAGAAAAATAAATAAGAATATGAATGTAAAGATCATCACTATATATCTTTGTTACATTTCATAATATTGTACATATATATCACTTGAATTTGAAAATTTACGCAGGTGATATCACAATTAATATCCACATTGTTATATATCCTTAATGTGCGTTTTTTTTTTCTTTCTTCTTATTTTTCTCCACGATCATACCTATATACCATATATTCAGTAGATTTAATTAAATAATCTTTCGTTACTAATTAATATGTCATAAATTAATATAGAAAAATGTTGAATGCACTTGTTATTGGCTTATTGCATCTATCTTCATTCGAAAATTTGAATCATGTCTGTCACGTTTTGAGAAGATTTCAATACATTAAACAATCTTTTATATATTTTTATTTATATTTCACATATTTTCTATTTTGAATTTTGCATATATATCACATGTACAATATATAATGTAGTATGAGTATTAATTACAACACATTGGAAAATAAATAATCCTTTACAAACGTCGCATCCGAGATTTACTAGTTGAATAAATAATAATAATTAATAAATAAGGGTATCCGACATGAATTCAGAAATATACAACTTGGAAATGTACTTGACTTTGACATTCTTGTTTTATTTAGATACCTTTAAGAAAAATGTTTGGAACACAGTTTTTTCCTGTTAATATCTTGGAAATTTCTTCCAATCCATCTCACTGACATCTAGCCCTAGCTAGTTATAACCTCCCATTTTCTTCGTTAAAAAAAAAAAAAAAAAAAAATTCAAATTCCTCTTCTATAAAAATAAGCAACCCTAGCTAGCAAAAATTTACAATATCAAATTGACTTACTTCTTTCTTTCTTTCTTTCTACCCATTAATTGTTATATAGATCTATAGTGAATGAAAGTGTACTTATATATTAACATGGATGATCTGCCTGTAGGTTTTAGGTTCTATCCCACTGAAGAAGAGCTTGTTTCTTTTTATCTTCTTAACAAGCTCAATGGCACTCGATGTGATCAAATCGATCGCGTTATACCGATTCTCAATATTTATGATTACAATCCATGTGATCTTCCATGTAATATTTGTTCAAGTTTATATGATCAAATTGTCGTTTTAATCATGCATGTAATTATACATGATTTTTAGGTTTTTTTTATGGTTCTACATATATATGTTATGTTCATGAGATATCTTATCTATTAATTTTCCAGAATTATATTACATACGAAACAATTATTCTAGAATTAAAGGTTAATGCTTTGATTTAACAAATGTTATCCATGCTAATTTCTTCAAACTTCATTTCATTGTTTGCCCTAGTAAGCTTTCTTATATAAGCACACACTAGCACATCATGCTATATATTAATGGTTTTCTCCTAATTTAATTTCTTAAAATTAATATTCCATCTAACCAATCAAAAGTATAATATATATATCAACACTTTTTTTTAGGATTTCTATGGGAATCTGCTATATATATTCTTGTTCTCTCTTTTTTAATTATTCATGGTGAGAATATATTCATCACTTCATTTTATGTTGAAAATTGAGCAGTGTTAGCTGGAGAAGGATGCCCTGCAGATACAGAACAATGGTTTTTCTTCACAGCAAGGCAAGAAAGCGAAGCTCGCGGAGGAAGAATCAACAGACTTACTGAAAATGGATACTGGAAAGCAACTGGATCTCCTAGTGACGTCTATTCGTCTCAAAATCTTCGAATTGGAAAGAAAAAAACCATGGTTTTCTACGTGGGACGAGCTCCCAATGGTAGAAAGACTGAATGGAAGATGCATGAGCTCAAAGCCTATGACACTCATCATCAATCTGCTGATGCAAATCAAGATCAGGTCTAACTTAAATTGCCAAATTTCATTTTAATTCATAAGTTCATTTCATGATGATGAAATCAGGTCATTTTTAAGTGTTTAATTTGAGGTTATTTACCTACTAGTTTTAAGACCTTGTTTGAAATAATTATCAAAAAAGGTATTGGAAAATTTTCAAATAATAATAATAATAATAATAATAATTTCAACAACAATATTTTTTTGTGCTGTAATTCAGTAATTTATTTTAATTTATTTTAACTGCACTTTATCATATTTGTATTGATAATGTTCTTTTGAGATATATTCATGTCATGTTAATGTCTAAAAGGGTTTTTGGAATAATTTCCTAAACCAAGTAAGATTCTTTTATTACAAAAAGATGTTTCATTTTGGGCCAAGTGTGTACTGATGATGTCATTTAACGCGTGACATCTGGTGATATGATTATTTTGAAATATTAAATGAAACACATGTAAAATAAGGGATCTCCATACAACCAAAAAAGAGCAAAAATAAACCTTTTATATATGCCAGATTCTTATGCATATTCACAAATCCCAATGTAGATTCGTTTCATATATATATATGTATGCAGCTGAGAGGAGAACTGAGCTTATGTCGAATTTACAAGAAAACAAAGAGCAAGAGGGGTGCATTCGACCGGAGGCCACCAGTCGAGGCGGCAGCATCAGACGAACCGGCGGCAGCGGTGCACCACCACCACCACAAACCTAGTGAGGCAATGACAATTCAGCAGAATATTCCAGCAATGGTGCAAGTTGAAAGTTCTTCTTCAGGAGATCATGATGTCACCATTAATAATATTCCTAATACTCACTCTCTGGAAAGTGAAAATAATTGGGATATTATTATGGCAACTGATGATCAACCCTTGTTCGATTGGGAAGATTATTTCTGCTTTGATATATAATGTGTGTTCATCAAAAACCTAAAATATATATTTTATTAGTTATAATAAATAATGGTTGTTGGCAATTAGGTCGAGTCGATTTGAATGAATTGTGTTTTAATAAATTTGGGTTTTTAATTATTCGTAGGAGAACTATATTGTATTTGATCGTGTTAATATTTATGATATATATATATATATATATATATATATATATATATATATATAGTATGTGTTAGATCTGCAATTAAATTTTATTCATGTGGGGGATTTTGAATTTTGAGGTGTAATGAATTTATTTTAAATTAATTTATATATACGATTCAAATTAATTTATTTAACGACCGCATTTTTTCTGTGATTTACTGATAGTAATTAATATATTTTATGTTCTTTACATAATACGTTCATGAGGGAAACATTCAACGTACAAGTTTTCTTTCATTTCATATGATAGTGCACTATTTTATTCTTTACTCTATTTTCCAATTTATGACTAAAATTCAAGATTCCAGGAAAATTTTACTCTATTTTCCAATTTATGACTAAAATTCAAGATTCCAGACAAATATTACTATACACGTGAAACTTCACCGAAAATTCTCTATTTCAATATACATTTTTCATCATATATTCCAAAATAATCATTAAATATACATTATATGAAAAAAAATGATATTATTAATTAATATATGGCGTATATTAAAATTATTGAATTACAAGATAAAATATCAAAATATAATAAAGGATCCAATATAAAAATATTTATATAAGATTTCAACAATCTTAAATTTTGTCATGAATATTAAGGGAAAAAAATCTAACAATTAAAGACTTTGTAATTTCTACGTAGAGAATGGGGTCTAATTAATTAGACCGAGAGTCTGAGTAGTGACAATATTAGAGTGGGGCTGGTGTACACCATTTGCACGGATCTTAAGATCCGTGCACCACTATCCGACCCGGCCCAATACAGTCATGACCCAACCCAATACAGGCCTGACCCAATTTCTTCCCTCAGGTATTAACAATCCGGCCCAATTTCTTCCTTTTTCCCTCAGCTGCGCAATTTCTTCCCTCAGGTCACGTATTCCATCGAGTTTCTTCTATCAAATTTCTTCCCTCAGGTCGCAATTAACAATACTTCATATCAATCAATCAATCTTCATGGAAATTGCAGATGAAATCGCATCTGGTAAATTAGTAATTCATCTGCTAAATTTCAAACTTTTCAATTTGAAAACATTAATGAAACATGATGGTCATCTTATGAAAACGTAAAGGTATAGTTAACTATATGTGAAGGTCTCCGTATTTAAAGAAACTGAATGCCTTGTATGTATATAGTTGACTTATTTTAGTTCTGTTTATTCTGGTATGCTTAAGAATACATGATGGTCATCTTATGAACACGTGAAGGTATACTTAACTAAACCTAAAAGTCTCCCTATTTTTTTCCAGATGACACCATTCAATTAAATTACAAAAGGTATGTCTAACATAAGTAAAATGTATGTCTAAAACTACTAAAATGTATGTTTAACATAACTAAAAGGTATGTCTAACACAACTAAAAAGTATAGTTAACATAACATAAAATGTATGTCTAACATAAGTAAAAGGTATGTCTAACACTACTAAAAAGTATGTTTAACATAACACTAAAGGTATGACTAACTTAACTAAAAGGTATGTCTAACACAACTAAAAAGTATAGTTAACATAACATAAAAGGTATGTCTAACATAAGTAAAATGTATGTCTAACACTACTAAAAGGTATGCTTAACATAACATAAAGGTCAGGCTCATATTTGGGCGGATTTCATCCGCGACCTAGAGGCGCGTGCGGGCGCGTCTGAGCGCGTGACGGGCCGGATCAGAAGTGGTGCATGGACCCTAGATCCATGCAAATGGTGTATATAAGTTTTTGTGACAATATTAATGTGTTCAATAGGTTTCAAACTTTTTATTTACCAATATTGTGCTTAATTAGATATGAGCTAGAAACTTAATATGTATGTATCTGTGTATATAGATACAAAAGGATGATGCCATAGATTACACCAACACAATAATTAATTTATCACAAAAACTTATATACACCATTTGCATGGATCTAGGGTCCATGCACCACTTCTGACCCGGCCCGTCACGCGCTCAGACGCGCCCGCACGCGCCTGCACGCGCCTCTAGGTCGCGGATGAAATCCGCCCAAATATGAGTCTGACATTTATGTTATGTTAGGCATACCTTTTAGTAGTGTTAGACATACCTTTTACTTATGTTAGACATACCTTTTATGTTATGTTAACTATACTTTTTAGTTGTGTTAGACATACATTTTAGTTATGTTAGTCATACATTTAGTGTTATGTTAAGCATACCTTTTAGTAGTGTTAGACATACATTTTACTTATGTTAGACATACCTTTTATGTTATGTTAACTATATTTTTTAGTTGTGTTAGACATAACTTTTAGTTATGTTAGTCATACCTTTAGTGTTATGTTAAGCATACCTTTTAGTAGTTTTAGACATACCTTTTACTTATGTTAGACATACCTTTTGTAATTTAATTGAATGGTGTCATCTGGAAAAAAATAGGGAGACCTTTAGGTTTAGTTGAGTATACATTCACGTGTTCATAAGATGACCATCATGTATTTTTAAGCATACCAGAATAAACAGAACTAAAATAAGTCAACTATATACATACAAGACATTCAGTTTCTTTAAATACGGAGACCTTCACATATAGTTAACTATACCTTTACGTTTTCATAAGATGACCATCATGTTTCATTAATATTTTCAAATTGAAAAGTTTGAAATTTAGCAGATGAATTACTAATTTACCAGATGCGATTTCATCTGCAATTTCCATGAAGATTGATTGATGGATATGAAGTATTGTTAATTGCGACCTGAGGGAAGAAATTTGATAGAAGAAACTCGATAGAATACGCGACCTGAGGGAAGAAATCGCGCAGCTGAGGGAAAAAGGAAGAAATTGGGCCGGATTGTTAATACTTGAGGGAAGAAATTGGATCAGGCCTGTATTGGGCTGGGTCATGACTGTATTGGGCCGGGTCGGATAGTGGTGCATGGATCTTAAGATCCGTGCAAATGGTGTACACCAGCCCCACTCATAGAATTTTGACATGAAGTTTGAGGGGAAGAAATTTAGATAATTCATTATATTATCAAAAATCTTACAAATTTTGGGAATATTATTGAACAAATGTTGAAAATATGAAAGATCCAAGGGATTTGTGAATTTTGAGGAGCTTCATTTTCATCTGAATGCTTTGAGAATTCAAGAAATTCCAAAAAATACTCCCCAATTATTTCCATCAAATTTGAATAAAAATTAGAATTAGAAGAGACTTGGATGAATAAAACGAAATTGCGTTGATTAGGTTTTTTTTTCTCTTTTTTGAGAAAATGATTAGAATATGTTAGAAGATACCTGTAGAGTGATTTTTAGAATGTGGAATGGTAAGTTGATGCATAAGGAAATTAATGTATCTATAGATGTAATATATATGTAGTGATCACATATGAATCTGTGTCAATTGTTGATATATCACGTATTTATCATATTCATTTCATAAAAACTCATGTGAGATAGTCTCACAGATAATTTCGTGAAATGGAACCCATCACTCACAAACAACATGTGAATTGTAGAGTTTGAGTGGTAGGTAATTGGATTGTGGGTTGATCTGTCTCACGTAATGCATTAATGTTAAATAGTCTCACGGATAGTTCCGTGAAATGGAGCCCATCACTCATAAACATGTGAATTGTAGGGTTTGAGTGATGGGTAATTGAATAGTGGATTGATTCATCTCACGTAATGCATTAATTCCGTGAGACGTCTCACAAGAGACTTATTCTATTGATTTATTTTACATTACATAATTTAAGGAAATGAAATATTTACACATTGACACATTAAAATATATTCACGATGGGAATACGAACATTTTCATTTTTATATATAAGTTTATAGTTATTTGTGCAATTCATTTATCAAAAACTAAATAACATAAAATTATAACTAATATATCCATAACTAATTTAGGAAATTGTGATCTAAAATCAGAAAGAAAATCAAATTAATTACAAAAAATGACTTTCTATCAAAGTCTTAAATTTTAGATAATGAATTGCACAACCCCACCAACCTACCCACAGTAGGTCTACGAATTGATATATCACAAATTTAACACAATTATTGATTTCACATCCCATAATTTAAAAGGAAGAAATATTTAGATATCAATAGTGGATTTACTAAGATATGTCCACAATAGACATGTGAACATTATTCACGAGATGTAATAAGAATAATCTTAAAATACAACTATATGAAAATTAAAAAAAAATTAAAAAAACAAGATTTGACATTTAAAAACGTACCTTAAAATAATGGAGGAAGTATATATGTGTTCACACCAATTACATTTATATGCTACACATTTAACATAATTATTAATTTCCAATTCAACATTATTTATTTATTTTTTGAAAGAATTCAAGTCAACATTTTGATACTACAAATGCTTAGAATAATAAAAAGCAGAAGGCACCGAGAAACAAATTTGAATGAGATAGTGTAAAAAAACCCTGTACCCTAATTAGAAGACATTCTACTTCATTTCCTTGTATTAATCTGTGAAATTCATGAATGAACTCAATGCAGACAATCAGGCGAGCGATCGTAATCGGAAACGGCTTCGCCGGTGCCGAGAATCAGTGCATTGGCTTGCTTCGAGCTCTCGGTTTCTCCGATAACTACATATTATATGTAAGCAAATTTCTTTTCATTTGTTCATTTTTGACAAATTCCCATAATCATTTCATATTTCCAAATTGTCATTAATGATTAAATTGAATTACCACTACACTAATCAATAAATGCTCATTTTAATTCATGTTCATTGTTAAAATGTGAAAAAGAAAACTAATACTCCATGAATTCTCAAGAGCAGAAGAAATGGCGAAAATTTAAATTGGAGTACAATTTGAGTTTCAAATTTTGTTGAAAAACTTTAGTTGCCTCTCTTCTAAATTTGAGTTGCAATTTTTATTTAAATTTTTTAGTTTCCTCTCTTCTAAATTTGTTTAGTTGTCTCTCTTCCTTGAAAGTAGAAAAATGTATCTTGAGATAAACAATATCATTAATGCAATATTATAAGTGTGAAAATAATTTTTGTTTCAATTAATGAAACTTCAAAATTGGAGTAGAATTAATTCCTTGAACAATTAATGTATGATAAGGGTATAATTGGAACTTCAAAAAATTTCTTAATTTGTGTGAAAATAGAACTAGGCCTATTTTTGTGGGACGGGGGTAGAGATGCCCAACCGGTTCGAAAAACCGTGAACCGGCCGGTTCAAACCGTGAACCGGCGGTTCGGCAAACCGGCGGTCCGGTTTCGGTTCCGAACCGGAACCAGGAACCGCCATATCACGGTTCGGTTTCGGTTTGGGGGTTTAAAAACCGGCAAACCGGCGGTTCCAACCGCCGGTTTATGCTTTTTTTTTTAATTGTTGCCTTGGACACGTGTACGGCTCACGTTTAAACTAAACTAGCCGTTGCGGATAGACGGAGGAGATCAAATAGCCGTTGGAAACCGGCCGAACCGGAACCGAACCGTAACCGCCGGTTCGAACCGGCGGTTTGGAGCCAATTTGAATCGAGCGGCCGAGATCTGTTGAACGTTGGAGATGGACAGTTGAGATCAGCCGAACTGCCGGTTCAACCGAACCGGAATCGGCGGTTCGAACCGGAGCGTCCCTTTTTATTTATTTATTTTTGAAATCTATAAATAGAGGTTCAAATGTTGTATTTTTTCACACCAATTCTCAAGCTCTCTCTCAATTCTCTTGCATTCTTGCTCACTTTAATATATCAAGTTCAAAAGCTCTCAAATTTGGTTTTTTAGTTCGTATTATCATCTACTTGTAGTTCTACTTCCACTTCGATTTTTTTTATTTGCTATCATCATGTCTAGAAGAGGTTCTTCCGCTTCCTCGTCTCATGCTAGGGGAAAGAGTCCCATGCCACCTCCACAATCCTACGAAGACGAGCTAATTGATCGATGGTGTGACGAGCTTGATGAAGATGTCGATTTGGGGGAACAAATCGCCCAAGCCTTAGCCGATGATGATGAAGAGGAAGAAACCGTGCAACACACACAAGGGAGTACCCCCTCTAGTAGAGCACCTTCTTCACTTCGAAGTGATATCTTCTCCGTTCACTTCAAGAAGGAGGCCGTGCCTAATAGTGTCGTTGACTACATAGTAACGTGCAATCATTGTGGGAAGCAATACAAGTTCAAGCATGGAGGAGGATATGGAACGTTCAACAACCACGTCACGAAGAAGCATCCCGACAAGGTTGGATTGGCTCCTTCTCAAACACAACTACGAGGACTCACCGGGTCTTCACAAGGTATGGATTCTTTAATGTTTAAATTTAGCCAACTTGAACTTAGGAAAGGCACCGCCAATTTTATTGCTTCTAAACATTTGCCTTTGCAATGGGCTTCCGATGAATATTATCAAGATTATGTGAGTCAATATTTGCAACCACCGGCTAGAATGATAAGTAGGAACACGGCCACTAGGGATATTGATAAAAGAGTTCGTGAAAAAAAATATAATCTTATGCAAGATTTAGCTAACCTTAAACAAAAAGTTGCAATATGTGTTGATTGTTGGAAAGATCCTTATAAAAAGAATGATTATATGGGCATTACTTGTCATTGGATTGATGATGCATGAGATGTTCAAAAACGTTTAATTGCTTTTGTTGATTTTAATGAAAGTCATACCGATTTACATATTTCACAAAAAATAATACATAGCTTAAATGATTATGGTATATTAACAAAAGTATTTGCTATAGCTTTAGATAATGCAACTAATAATAAAGCGAGTTTGGCTACGTTAATTGATTTTTGTAAACCTTCATTAAATAGTGATATTTTTCATACTAGATGCATGTGTCATGTTTTTAATTTATGTGTTCAAGATGGATTAACAACTTTACAAAAGGAAATAGACAAAATTAGAGTTGCAATTAATTTAATTTGTCATACTATACAAATGCGAAAAAGATGGGCTAGATTTTGTAAAATGAATGGATTCGAAGTAAAAAAATTTGTAAAAGATGTGGAACATAGGTGGAATTCTACTTATTACATGCTTCAAGATTCATATAATTATAGAGAACTTTTATGTGCTTTTTTTATGGAATTTGGAGATAGTAATGTCATGTTATTTGCTCATTCTTGGGATTCTTGTATAAACATGATTGGTATGCTAAAATTTTTTGAAGAAGGCACTAATGAAATAAGTGGATGTTATTATCCTACATCTCCTTTAGCTTTAGATCAATGTGTTAAAATTGCTTTGATAATGAACTCTTATAAAGATGATCCTATTTTAAGTGAGCCATTATTATGATGAAAGCTAAATGGTTAAAATATTATCATGAGATACCCCCCCTATATTTATGTGCTAAATTATTAGATCCTAGGATTAGAGAAGATGGATTAGAAGAACTTTTAACTATGTACTATAATGCATTGTTCCCCTTTGGCTATATTAGTGATTATGATCAAGTTGAATATGTGCCTAATCCTAGTGAAGTGGTTAAACGGGCGAAAAATTATTTGTATGATTTATTTAGAGAATATAAAACAATGTATGGTGAATCATGTAGTAGTGAAGATGTAGTTCGACATCATAATGTAGGTTCTAGTAGTTCTTCGTCTACTTTTGGTGACTCTTTCTCAATTTTATAATTTTTATGATATTAGAACTCAAAAAAAAGTTAGAGGTGTTAATTCATCACAAGAATTGGATTCTTATTTTAGTGTTACTTTTGAATCAATTGCATTTGAGAACAATTTGGATCTATTAAAGTGGTGGTCACGAAGGATCACCACATATCCTATACTAACAATTATTGTCAAGGAAATATTTGCATGTCCCGCCTCCACGGTTTCGGTTGAACATGCCTTTAGCGTATCGGGCCACACTTTGAGTGAGAGGAGAGCAAACTTGGCCGTCGAAAATGTCCAAAACCTTATGCTTCTTGACGATTGGGTCAAAGCCGCCAAACGTCAACAAAACCTCGATTTGTCACACATGGAGGACGGTGGACAAGATTTGTATGGCTACGACTCAAACACAACATCCTCCGGCGGAAGTGGCGTCAACCTTGACGAGTGAAAAAGGTAAGTTGAGGTAAGAGAACTACGTGAGCTTTGATTCCTTAATTCGATTTCAATTAAGGATACGTAGACAATTTCATTTTAAGTTTGAAATTTCAATTCCAAACTTAAAATGAAACTCAAGCTCTTTCATTTTTTTTATGCTCACTTTTGTAATTGTAATATATAGTATAAACTTTTGTAATAGATTAGAATCATTCAATCATAGATTAGATATAGACTACATAGTTCTAACTTGTAATAATTTTCCAAGTTATATTGACAAGTTTAATTGTAATATATACAAACATTTGTAATAGATTAGAATCATTAGATCATAGATTATATATAGTTCTAAGTGTTCCAACTTGTAATAATTTTCCAAGTTATATTATATTGACAAGTTTATTGAAAAAGTTTGATCAATACAATTCTTCAATATATTTTTTATTCCGAGTTGCATTTTTCTCATGATATTTTATACTTCAAAACAAACATTAAAGTTTAAATTTGGATCATAGAATCATAGATTAAAAAAAACCAAAAAAAAAAAAAAAAAAGGAAAACCGAAAACCGCCGGTTCAAACCAGCCGAACTGTCCGGTTCCGGTTGAACCGGCGGTTTCGAACCGAAACCGAAACCTTTCCTTCCACGGTTCGATTTCGGTTCCACCATTTCGGAACCGTCGAACCGGAACCGGGAAACCGTTTGGGCATCTCTAGACCGGGGGAGTATTAGTTTGCAGAAAATAATGGAAATATATGGTGGCAATTGGGAAGTGTGATCTTTTATTTCAGAAATATTTTTTTTTTTTTTTTTTTGTGCTAATTGGTTGGGGGGTGATAAGGGGTTGGGGTATAATAAGCGGTAATGTTCAAGAAGTTATTTATGATTATTCTTCACAAATTATATAAGAGAGTTGGATATAAGATTAGGAATTAGGGAAGTAAAACGTTAAAGATTGCGATATTATTTTTTGAAAATTGAATAATTTGAAGGAAAAGTCACTTTTCAACTATCTATGTTTACTTTACAAGGTAAGAGTAATGATGATAATCTTATTCTAATAAAAATAATTTAATTACATAAGATGTATAGTTCTACTGAGTTAAAAAAATTTAGTTGGGTTTCTTAATACTGGATTCGAACCATATCAAAATAGACGTTTGGTTATCTTCGATCGATCTCTTCAATTATGTTTTTTATAATTCGGCAGACCCATTCATCCAATTGGGTCTCAAGTGTCAAATGAGATATTTCTATACCTCTCGAGCTCAAGTTCAAGCTCATTGATTTGCAACTTGATAAATTGTGAGTTTATCAAATTTAGGTAAATTCGTAATTGTATTTCTTAATAAAATTATATATATTTATATGTTTAAATATCAAGTTGAGTATGGTTGAATGCTTTTAATTTTATCTAACAAATTCTAATATATCTATGAAACTAGTGCACAATAGTCGAGTTTTAACTTTGAGTTTTTCAGTTGAGGACTAGCTAGATTCAATTTGATTACATTTTGAATAACAACGCGATGAATCTCTTATCACCTCAAATCATATGCTTCAGATGACAATTTTTAAAAAATCTCTTATCCCCTCAAATCCAATCTCATCCTAAATACCTATAAGACTTCAATGTATACATTGAGATTGCAATGCCTATGAATTATATACTTCAATTTAATGATATGTTTGAATTGATTCATTTAAATTAATCTATTCTTCTATAAAATTTTATTTCAATTGAATGGTTGGAGTGTTCATTTGACCACTAGATAACTTGACCTTTTAAAATAGCTGCATTGACTAACATATATACTTGAGAAATCAATCTCGAAAATATCTAATTATTTTAGAAATTTAAATGTGCATTCCAATATCATAAATGTGCAAGCAAGAATATAGGGCACCTAGATATATATATGCATGATCACGGACACAATTATAGAGAATTAGGACCACATTCTCAAACCCAATTAAGGAAACCTTCTCTCTCAAAGAGTCCTTCATTTAGAGGCATATGTTTGAACTATACAATTCTCAATGTACAAAATAAAGATTAGGGTAATAACTTCTAAGTTGGATCTCATCTATTGCAACTCTAGGCAACACAACCTGTTCAGATCCATATGAAATCCTCTTTTTCACCGTACATATATGTTCGTCTGACATTTCAAAATAATATGTGTAGTATATTAAAAATAATTAAATATGAAATAAAAAACATTAAATATAATAGAATATTCAGATCTTATCCATATCTAAACTTGTTGCTAATTTAAAATGTAAAGTATAGTTATAGATGTTGAGCTTCATGGTTTTATACTTTTTCAGAAAAAATAAAAATTGACTGAATTATATTAAGTTCTAATTAATTAATAGGGTGTTTGACTAAACTTATTTAAAAGAGTTTATAGTCACTTACATATTATTAGATGTTTTTAGAATTTGTAAGATGTTTTATCTTATTTCAAAAATAAGTTGTTAAAGTGTTTGGATAAATAAGATAATAAGACTTATAAGATATTAGTGATGACAATTGTTTAGTTTAAATGATCAAATTTGAATGAGTTTATAAAAATAATAATCTTATTTTAGAAATAAGTTGAAATCTTTGCATTACTTCTTAAAAGGAAAAAAAAAAAAAAAAGTTAAGTTCCTAACCAAACACTCTTGTGGAGCTTATAAGCTCACCAAAAAAAATCTTGTAAATGTTGTTAACTTATTTGATAGGATCAAATAAATTATACAAGTCGTTTGTTTTTTTTACTCCTTGAAGTTACTATCATGTAAATCGTAGGATATGTCTAATCGATCTGATTTTGAAATTGGATCTACTAACACTACTATAAAGGTCCTACCCCAAGATAGACCAAATTTATTCCCTCTTTTCACAACTCAAATCCATTTTCACTAATTAATCTCTATTTTGTAGGTTATATGTTGTGAGACATATCTATTGGAATTAAATTCGTGAGACGTCTTATAAGAATCAAACCCTCTAAATAATTGAACTGGATCCTCTATTCCAAATTTATGTTTCATCATGTATTCCATTGTTTTTAATTTTCTATTATGTATAAATTGATAATCTCATCTTTTATACTTGACATGTGGTGATTATTTTGAAATATTAGATGAAACACCTACCGGAATAAAGATCATGTTTGCTAAATAATACGTTTGAGAATTAATGTTACCACGCCATTAAATAAAATTGAGATTATAATTATATTCTAAAAAGCATTTAATGAGATTTAGCGGGCCTGGATATGAGATTCTGATTCTCATACTCGTTCATATAAGGGAAATTATTGGGCTACCTTAAAAAATAGGAGGCCCAAATACAATGAAAGGCCCAACTATCTTGTTGGGTTTATATGCTTTGTTCTTGTTGATTTGGGAATATGCTTCAGTCTATCATCATAGGTATATCAGTATATGTAATTTTTAATATGAATAAAATAAGTATAATTACCCACTAACAAATAATAATAATAATAATAATAATAATAATAATAATAATAATAATAATAATAATAATAATAATAAAAGTCACCACATCCCAGAATAGAAATCTCAATTTCCAAAACCCCCCCCCCCAAAAAAAACTCTATTTTCATTTTTGATAAATCGAGCTTTTATTCATTTAATTGTATTTATTTTGATTTTAAATTGGAAAAAGAAATATTTGTGTAGGATTCATTTTTCATTTTCTTAAATGTATGTTGGGAATTTTCCCAACATCCTACCTTAGGTCAGAGTTTAAATTGGCGCAAGGCGCGGCTCTAACAGGTTCGAATCCGTGAGCGCAAAACTACATAAGTATAAGACATTAAAGTTGCGCTCTATGCCCACTGGATATCCTTTTGGTATAACGGTAAACGCTTGATGATCCTAACACTTGGTATCAGAGCAGGTCACGAGTTCGAATCCTCTTAGGAGCACTTTGCAGTGGGAGCTGTCAGGGCCTTGGAACAGAGGATGCTGACGCGCAGTGCAGGTTGGCGTGACAACGCCAAGTCATGGTGGTGGCGCAAGGGCTACAACGACGAGGTTACTGGAGTGGAGAGGCTGGCAGGTGTTGGGGAGGGGGGGATTGTTGGGAATTTTCTCAGCATCCTGCCTTGGGTCGGAACTTAAATTGGCGTGAGGGTATACTGACGCGCAGTGCAGGTTGGCGTGACGACGTCGGGTCATGGTGGTGGCACGAGGCGTAACAACGACAAGGTTACTGGAGTTGAGAGGCTGGCAGGTGCTGGGGGGATTGTTGGGAATTTTCTCAGCATCCTGCCTTGGGTCGGAGCTTAAATTGGCGCAAGGGTATGCTAACGCGCAGTGCAGGTTGGCGTGACGACGCCGGGTCATGGTGGTGGCGCGAGGCGTAACAACGACGAGGTTACTGGAGTGGAGAGGCTGACAGGTGCGGGGGGATTATTGGAAATTTTCCCAGCATCCTGCCTTGGGTCGAAGCTTAAATTGACACGAGGGTATGCTGACGCGCAGTGCAGGTTGGCGTGACGACGCCGAGTCATGGTGGTGGCGCGAGGTGTAACAACGACAAGGTTACTGGAGTGGAGAGACTGACAGGTGCTGGGGGGGATTGTTGGGAATTTTCCCAGCATCCTGCCTTGGGTCGGAGCTTAAATTGGTGCGAAGCGCGGCTCTGCCAGGTTCGAATCCGTGAGCGCAAAACTACATAAGTATAAGACATTAAAGTTGCGCCCTATGCCCACTGGATATCCTTTTGGTGTAGCGGTAAGCGCTTGATGAACCTAACAATGTAAAATTTTAATTTAAAATTATCTTCATTAAAAATTCAATTTTAATGCATGCATGCACAAAGTACTGAATTAGAAATAAATGATGAGAATACACTAATACAAAAAGAAATAACTCCAATTTTTATAAAAATACATAGAATTACAAAAAAAAAAAAAACCCATAAAAGCTTAAAACAAATTAACAACAAATTTATCACAAAATTAACAAAATTCACACTCGCATGCGTAGGAAAACACATTTCCTAATTTATCAACAAACAACACCAATTCAACTCATTAATAGATGAACCAAATTATCAACCATGCAAATAATAAATATTAATACTATGAAATTTTTGATATGTGAGATGTGCCAAATTTTTTTTAATAATAATAATAGACTACTTATGAAACTCGCCTAAGTGTTTTATATATCTCTATGAATTCTCAAATCACAGTTTCACTTCCTAACTATATTATTTTGTTTTTGTTTTTGTTTTTTATCTAATCATCACAATGACAAAACTATAATTTTTAATTAAAAGGCTACAAATTTTAAAGTATTAAAATATAATATATAACTATCAGCAAAAAAAATTCAAATTGGGGTACAAGTGTATCCATGTCCCCATACTAGCTCCGCTAGTGATTAGAACCGAAAATGTGTGAAAGATCCAAATGGGTATGGGTTTGAATTGAAAGAATGTGAGTCAAACTAAAAGATTGCAACCAATACGAACCAATGTGAGCCATATTATTTTAAATCAAAAGGTATTTGATTTTGAAAAGACACATCGCTCTATTACTGATTGCATTCTTTAGCATTCTAGCTTGGAATTACATTCTTAACATTTTTGCAATAGTAGTACTATCTTCTCCTTATCTCAAAAGTTTCAAATATCATTTTCATTCGTCGAAAAACTTTTAAATCTGTTATGATGAGATCCTTAAGTTAGAGAGTGGTTGTATATTAAGGAATACTAGACAATTTCATCTTACAAAATAAAAGTCTTAACATTATCTTGACTTTCCCTCATGTGATTTTGAGTAAACTTTCCAAGTACATCATACCCCTTATTCCAACAATTCTTTTATTAATTTAATTTCGATATCTAAAGCATAAAATCACATTTTTTGCTGAAATTCTGTGGCATAAAAATGACGATCAGTACAGAGAAGTAATAAATAGTATATATTATCTGATGGACTGGAGTTTAGTGGCAAGCACCAATTAACCACTAACACAAGTTGTAGTGTAAAAGATCATAATCATTCTTCAACTCGATATAATTATACAAAAGGCATAATTATACAAATAAAAATTAGAAAAAGAAAAAGAAAATGGAAATTAATCATCCCATATATGTATATATCATATGATAATATAATAGATGTTGCGATAATCCAATGGATGCGCGCCTATATTAGCGATTGGTTCTTTGGCAATTGGTGGCTCTGGTGCACCCACGGTTGTAAGGGTTGGCCTTTTGATGTCCGGAACAATTGTAATAGGATCGACCTCGCTTATCACATGGCACACGATTTCGTGCCAATGCCCCGTAGCTTATGTAGCGAGCTTTCCCTTTGAGTTGTCGTCGTGCACTTTCCGATTCCATCATCATCTCCTCGTCCGACTCTAGGGAATCCGCCACCAATTCGTGCCCATTCGTCTCCGCCAACCCTAACGACCCCATATCGACCATGATATTGGAATAGTCGGTTGTGGAATGCGCCACCTGCGTCGCCATGACCACTAATGATACTATTAGGACAATTAACCCCATTCGGAAAGCCATCGTTGCTAAATTAGGATTGGGGCAGTATTAACTGGATGGCTTTTCGATTCTTCTTTTTGCTAATTTTGTCGGGTTTTTTTTTTAATTTATTTTTTCTCAGCCTGTATCGCAGGGTGAGAAAAAAAAAAAAAGTACCTTTTGTTTTGATGTTGGGAGAGGGATGAAGGTGAGGTCAAGAGAATAAGAATGATGAAAATGTTCAACTTTAGGTTCCGTTTTTTTCTCCATATTTTTCTACATACGAGGATTAGAGAAAATATAGGATTGTCATCCCTTAAATACATTCAACCTTCTCTCTTTAAATAATAAAAAAAAACAATATATATAGTCTATATATTATATTATCCGAATATTGCGTGATCCCTAGGTGTGTCATTTGTCGCTAAAACAAAAACTAACAATTCTATGAGGTTCAGTGTCCAATCAGGATCCTCTATTACATTTAATATTACATCTTATTACATTTCATGATGTTTAATACACACCATGTATTAAGTTAGTCATGTCATTTGATACACGTAATATATAGTGATTTTTATAAAATAGGATACAATATCAAATATAATAAAAGATTAAGTGTGATTCGCGTCAGCCATTGCGTTGTGTTACGTAAGATTGAACATCTTTGTCGAATGCGATTCTTCAAGTTATAGTGTTTTGTGTTTTAGTGTATACATTATTCATCATTGCAGTTTGATGTATTTTAATTATAATTAATATCTTACATATAGTAAGAATTAATTTTATAAAATCAATGTAGCTCCACGAGCATAGATCGATATAGGATGAATAAAATGACAGATCGTAGTTCGAAGTTCTTGGTGGTATAAGAAGAAATATAACATATACTCGAAATTAACTTATAAAATGCCTCAACCCTCACCTTTATGACATTGAAACTAATAACAAGAAAGTCATGGTAATAAAAGAATTGGCATAGCAAATTTAAATGTATACTTTGCAAAAATTGCAATTATAATATGATCGTAATAGATCACTTTTTTTTTGTTTTGTTTTCAAGTTAATAAATACTAAAGTTAATGATTAATACAAATAAATACAAGTCATAGTAAAAGGAGATGTGTTATTCATACTATTGGATTCAAGAAACGTACTTGCAAGGACCATTACCTGCGGAAAACAAAGAGGAATGTTACACAATAAATAAACAAATCAATTCCCTAAGTATATGGTTTGCATAAATCAAAAAACACAAACACATTCAAGATAACGGATATGATACGTTGAAAGTAACAGCAAACGTACTAGGATCAGTCGAGGTAATAACAGCAGAGCCAGAGAAATCGCAGTTGAAATCGTGGCGGCCTTCAGTTTGATAGTAAGTATTCATGACAAAGGAGGCGTGGGACCTGACGTTGTCGGGATCAAAGCAAGCGCCACCTGGCTGAATAGGGTGGCAATCCACTCCTTGGCTGCATACATAATCTATGTTCGCCTGCAATGCTTCGTCTGTCACCCCAGGCTTCGGCACACACCATTTGTTCCCACCTTTCGCCGGAGATGGTCTTGGAACCGGCTGCATACGTATATACGACAACCATAAATATCATAACTCGTAGAATTTTAAACTACACATATATAGCAATGTTAGGCAACCCAAAAAAAAAAAAAAAAGAGGATGGCCAATTGGCCATCAAATTCGCAGAGTTTAGGCGACAAAAGATGAAATCGGGAACGCCCCCAATACACACTCAATACTAGATTTTTAAGCATTATGTATATACGTAAAATTTGTTCTCATCTTATTATAATTTATAAAATGGTGAACTAGATTTACCACACTCTGAGGTTTGTCAAATTACCAAACAGATTTCAATATATGTGAAAATTACAATTAGGTCATTTAGCTATGAAAAACAAGAAAGTTCGTGCATTGTTTTGACCGATTTCTAAGTGATTTAATTCGAACTCACTCATATTTATTGATATCACATACTAAACAATCATTTTTTTAAAGTTTCCAAGTGATCATTTATTGTAATTTTAACAAACCACAGGATTTGATTGGCAATTTGATCAAACCTTAAGGGTCGTAAACACAATTGATCACCCCCTTTATAAAAAAAGTAAACAAGGCTATACATATATATCGGACAGGTCATTCATATAAGCTAAGATAGTATATATACATTGTTAATGGGTATTATTACCAAAAACCAAGGCAAGAGTGAAGAAGAATAAGTACATAAGAGCACACAAAAAGGGAATGGCGTATGGGAATTGGAAAAGGTGGAGAGAGAAGAAAGCGTAACGGGCAAATTTAGAACAAGATTCAAAGTTAGAAAGATAAGGACACCAGCTAAACTAAAGAATTCAGACAGCCACATGCATTTGCGAACCACTTTCACGTTTTCAATTCTCACCCATTGATATTGCTGTCCCCACGCCTATGTTTCCCCAAAAATATCAAAAATCAAAAATCAAAAATCTTCAAGTTGATAATCTTTTGTCAAAGAATGAATGATGGCTCCAATTGAAACATTACGATTCAATTAAGTTATTCAGGCCGACAATTATGAACCTCACTCCCTTTAATTTCCAACCACTATTTTCAAATTTAATTATTAATTAAGAAAATAATTAAATTACCTGTAAAGGAGGAGCAGCAGCATCTGCACGCAACAGATCCGCCTCATAAACCGGGCTGAAATCGGGCCGAAACAGCCCAAAATTCCTCTCAGATAACGGCCCGCTTTTCTGGTTCTCATTGAAGAGCCCAAATATGTATATATCAAACCTCTTCCTGGGCATCAATGGCGTGCCCCGACCCGAATTGTACTTCTTCACCAGCGCCCCATTGTACGCCGCCGCGTTCTCCACGGAGCACCTCGGCTGCTCGAAGCTCTCCCCCATCGACGACCAACCTGTCTCTCCGACAGCAATCTCCACATCGTGGTACCCCAATCTCATCATCGACACGTACACAGCGTCCATCAGCTGATCGAACATGTTGCCGTAGGTTCTCTTCGAGAACTTGTCGAACATCCCCTTGTTCTCCTTGAAAACCGAGAAGTTGGCGTTTTCTGGGCTGTACCCGAAGTACGGGTACGGGTTCACCATGAACGGAGTTTTGGTTTCACGGTGGAATTGCAGCACCGGAGCGAGGACTCCTTTATCCCAGCCTGGCCGGAATCTGGCCATGCTCGGCGGCACCGACGACTCGAGGATGCCGAGGGAGTGAGCGGTGGTGATTTTAACGTCGGTGACGTTGGCGAGGAGGAGGGCTTTGTGGAGCTTTCGCATGGCGGCGACGAGGTTGTCGACGAGGTTCTGTGGGCCCCAGTGGAGGATCTCGTTGCCGACGAGGATGTAGTTGATTTTAGTCTGTGGGTAGAAAGGGAGGATGTTGGATGAGAGCCATTGACGGGCGGTGTCGAGGTTGGTGAGGGCGGGGATGTCGCCGTTGGGGACGGTGACGGCGACGAGGATTCCGGTGCCGGCGAAGGCGCGGAGGATGTCGGGGTTGACGTCGAAGATTTTGATGCGGTCGATGGTGGTCTTCTCCTTCAGGAACTGCGCCACCTGGGCCGCCGGAGGGAGGTTGTCGCCGAGGGTGCCGTAGTTGACGCCGATGGAGTGGACGCCGGTGGCGGCGGCGGCGAGGAGGAAGACGGCGCAGAGAAGAGTCCGTGCCGCCATGGAAGAAGGTTCTAGTGAATGGATTTACTAGTAGAGAGAGAAAGAGATATATAGAGAGAGAGAGTGTGTGGTGAGGAAAATGGGTGATTAAGTTGATAAATGAGGAGGATTCAGAAAACGCGTGTTGGGATTGAACAGAGATGGAGATTGAGCTTTTTCAGACAAATAGGATTGAATATAGGCGCTGTTTGGGAGTTGGATAATTACAAAACCAGATTTAATGCAATAACCAAAGTAGTAATGTGGGGTAAGAAAGGGATAACTTCATTTTCTAACAATATTGGGATAATGTATTACTTTTCTACAATAAAAATTGATACTGTTGATTTTAGGGTTAATTGCACTAATATTACTAAACTATGAGTGATTTTTCATATAAACCATCGAACCTTTTTTTTATAGCATCAATATATATAAGTTATATGAGATTGACACATAAATTACTAAACTTTTTTTCCAGTCATTTTTCGCCGGAAACAAGCAAGTGACATACATATGACATGTTTCAAAGGGATATTTTTGTCCACACAATCGAGTTGTTGATATTCTCCTACACTAAGAAAAATTCAATAGAGTTGTATGGATAAAAATACTCCTTTAAAAATATGATATGTGTATGTCACGTGTCGGAATCTGGCGAAAAATAGCTGGAAAAAAAGTTTAGTGGTTTATATGTCAATTTCGTATAGTTTATATATATCGATGCCACAAGTTTTGTGGTTTATGTGCAAAATCATTAATAGTTTGGTGGTGTTTGTACAATTAACCATTGATTTTACACTATACACACTAAATGCAAATGTTATTTTAAAATTTTCACTTAAATTATGATTAAAAAATATAATAAAATTATATCTTATGATATAAAAATTAATTTTATTTGATTTTATGGTATAAATAATTATTATACCTTCTACTTGCATGGAAGGCAAGAAGTATAATTCAATGAAATGTGCACGACTTGATATCTTTGATAGATAGTGCCAGGTGCTATGGTAGCACGCAAATGATACTCGAAATAAACATAGGTTTACTTCAATTTATGTGTTAATTAAGAATACCAATGGTATTCTCATTAACTTTATAGTTATCTTGTTTTTATTTTAATGTAATATTTAGATTTTTATTTATTAAATTTTGGTAATATAACATTTCATACACATAATAATTGTAATTATCAAATATTTTTAATTTTTTGAAATATATAGATTTAACCAAAAACAAAATTACAACTCTATCTAGGCTTATGTCTATTTAATTTGGGGATAACAACCAATGATTTGATTTTAAGATTTTATTCACGGATATTTTTACCAAGGTCCTGACATAGAAATGATAAAAAAATATTTATTTTTCACTTTTCTGAAAATATTATCCACATCGTTAATTTTCAACATGATTTATAGCCATATTTTTGTCATCCAAGCAATATTTAAAGATAAAACAACAGCACTTACTTTGAAATGATGGTTATGAAACTGCATAACAAATTTATGAATGAAAACATGGAGGATTAATACATTCTAGAGTTTTCGTGAAAAAACTTAAATAAGGGAATATATTGCTTATGGTAATTTTCACGTAAAAAATATGTTTTTTTTACTCATTAACATAAGAATATGTTTACCCATTTTTCATCTAAAATATCTTTACAAAATGAGTAAAATAGATGGTTTCTTATATTTGTAGGTTTTTTTTTAAAATAATTCTAGTATTTTAAAAATCTTTTTTATATGAAGTCCTTCAGAAATATTTCTAATTAAATCACTCAATCAAAAATAAAACATTATATTATTTGAATGGGGTGAATAGGTTTCCAAACAAAATCCTCTAATTCTAAATATAAGTGTACAAGAACACAAATACTCAGAACAACCACTTTAATAGTTTTAAAAATGTTATTAATATATCAAAAAGTACCATAAAAAAAAAGGAAAAAAATTATTGATACTCACATTTTCTCCCTTTTAAAAACACGTGACTTCTGCAACTTGTTTTTCACACTCTTTCTCCCTTAAAACATTTCAGTAGGGGAATATTGGCACTCTGCTATAACATTATTTGTTAAATTTATTATTAAATATTCTAAAAACACTCTTAAAAATTATTGATATGGATGCCCTCACAAATTAACAAGTACATTTTTCGATTTAAACAATGATTACAATTCAAATATATAAAAAAAAATGTAAAATAATAAAATAAAATAAAAAGAAGAAAAGGTTGAACAGAGTCTTGAATGAAAACACGTGATGATAATATACGTAGAATTGAAATGTGAAGACCGAACAATAATAAGGAAGCAGGTGTTCGAAAGAGAGCTTGACAAGTAAGAGATGTCAATTTTGACATAGCATGATGTGGGACCCAGATTGGTCAAAGATGTTGACCATATTGGTCAACCTTAACAAATCTCAAGATCCATATCTCTATGTTCCTTTCAAAACAAACATATAAATAAGAGTAGTCGTGCCCACGGTTTTGAAAAAACCGGAACCGGACGGTTCGAAACCGGGGGTCAACGGTTCGGGAAACCGTTGACCGGTTTCGGTTCCAAATCGGAACCGTGAACCGGTTTCATCCGATTCCGTTCCGTTTCCGTATATTGGAAAACCGTAACCGTCGTTTCAAATCGTCGGTTTTCCGATTTTTTTTTTTTTTTTGAAAAATTGTGAAAATGACACGTGTCGCTGGATTCCGGTGAAAACTAACCGTTGTGGCCGGAACCGGCGGTTCGTGCGAATATATATTTTTTTTTTAAATGCCACGTGTTAGGTCCGGATCGCTCGAACGGATAAACCGCCGGTTACGGTTTAACCGGCGGTTACAAACCGAAACCGGAACCGAACATAGCCCTTTCCCAGTTGGACAAACCGCCGGTTCGGAACCGAAACCGGCGGTTCGGTTAAACCGGGCACCACTAAATAAGAGTACAATTTTTGTTCAGCCGTGTCCCAAATTTAATTTTATAAGATGTCTAGAATTCATAAAATTATAGATTACCTTATGAAAATAAATTTGAGTAGTGATGTTTTATCTGATAAAATTATATTTTTAAGTTTTTGTGAATAAAGATATATGTGTTTGTTGAAATTTTTATTCAAATTCTATATTATATTATATATTGAGATAAAATCTATTTTTTATCACTAATTTCAACTTATATTCTTCATTTATTTATCAAATTCAGCATCTTAAATGTGTTACAAAACTAATTTCGAAACCTCAAATAGTAGTTAATTAACATTAACTTTTCTAACTATATTCTTTTTTGGGATAATATTATTTTTAAGAAGATGACTATTTTCTTGCCATAGATGGAGAATTATATTTTGTTTCCATATTACATACGTTAATATATACCATAATATATAAAACTATTTTAGCTCTAGAATATATAATAATCACATTTGAGCTGATTTATTCCAGCCATACTACTAAAATGTCCTTATTGATTGCAATATGTCAATTGATGATTTTTTCGTCATGTCATATAAATCATGTGTTGATATCATAATGTGATATAAGAATATATCATATCACATATTGACATGAATTTTATATCTATCATATGACATAATAATCTATTTTCACATACACATAATCATGTGTTACCATGTAACACATGAATCTTGTGCACTCCACCATGTATACGATGAAAGATACCCACGTTGTTGACACATGAAATTTTATATCATTATAAATAGATACAGATTAATTGGATCGTGGTAAAAAAAACAAAAAAAGTGATTCGGGACTAAGGAAAAGGTCATATTACTCTTTTATGACAAAAATAAAAATAAAAAAATGATAGAAGTAAAAACAATACATAAGTTATAAAAGATCAGAAACAAGTATTAACTTACAAGAATCACTAGTTTTTCCTAACACACACACGTGTGTGTGTGTATATATATATATTATTTTCATTTATATCCCAAAGACACATTCTTCCTCCTCATTTCTCCTGGAAATAAGAAAGATCAATGGGAAACAAATATCATGATATCTTCACTGGTATATCTCCCTACTTAATATGTTTTCTTACAATTTATTAATTATATATACACACACGTGCTTACATAAATACATCTAAAAATAATATAACAATATATCAATAAATATTATCTTCCAAACAATATTTGACATTTATATATATATCAAAAAATAGTATCTTCCAATATCAATCTATAGCCTTCATTTTCTCGTCCCCCATAGCTAATATGTCTGAGTAACACCTATTTATATTTGAAAAAAATTTAAGAAAAAATCTTCTTGAACAGTTTGGTAATTCCCCTAGATACATTTTTCTTTCTTATTTGTGTGTATCATTCTCGAACCAACCAAAAACTTGACTCAACTCGTTTACATTCCACTTAGAACCACTATACATCCAAAGTCCAAACACAAGGACATTACACTCTCCAGGAAGCAGAAAACAACAGTTCCATTACTGTTAAAAAGATCAATTACAGTGTTCTGCTTCGAAATGAACTTAAAAGACACAAGGAGTAACACAATCAATTTGATTGATAGAAAATGTAAAGGATTACAAACACTTCTGCAACATTAGATGGAAAAAATATAGAAAAAGGAATATCCGTAACGACAAAAAAATCATTTCAGCTCCACTCTGTATAGACAGTTTGATTCGCAAGACCACAAACCTTATCTTCTGCTTCATAAATTGCTACTAGCCAAAAAAAAAAATGAAATAAAATGTCACAGTATACGTTTCAACTTAGATGACCATGTACCTATCTCGGTAATTTATTTGTATAATGTCGCCAACCCAAGAATTATCATCCACCAAAAATTTAATGGAAAGTCGGAAGCCTTCGCCTCTCAGTTTTGACCCTCCTACCACGGTTAAAGGGCCTCAGTGTTCGCTCTACTTCAATCTCAGAGAGAAGTAAAGAATGCAGCCTTTTAAGATGTGCAACACACTTCTTGTGTTCAAGAGGATTGGAGGTGTTACAGTTCTGTTCATCGGAATCAAATTTCCTGTGATAAGGAGATTGCCACTTAGCTTGCAAATATGCCAAGGATCTCCATGGTGGGAGGGGCATCGAGTTCTGCTTCAAAGAAGATCTAGCAGCTTCGACCATTACTTGAAGAAATGGTTTGAGCTTAGTAAATGAGCCCACATAGATACCTGGAAGGGAAATCAATATTCTATCATAAGATTCCACAGCTCTAGCAATCTTAAAATTGCTTCTGAAGTCAACATCAACAATCACACGCTCAGTACTTCCTGTGTCGTTATAACGGACTATATCGATGTATTCATGATCCCCTGCACATATAACATATATGATAGTATCAAAAGACATGAATGCAATCACAATGGATACACAATTAATACCACTATCATACCAACAAACTCTTGAAGAACAATAAGTATCAACTTGGTGTAGATATACTTGAAACAAAAAATCATACAAGATGAGCAGTATATGAAGCTCTCAATCACATGTTACAGATTTCTGATCAAAAAGCCAAATACTATATATAGTGAAAGAAAGGATATTGTTACCTCCTGGAACATTGCCACTCCCTTGCCACCTGGTTGTGCACACCCCTGCATCAAAGCCAGAGAGCCTAAGAAGCTTTACCAGGGAGAATCTGATGCAGCTAGCTTTGCATGGGCCAAAGTTTACAGCATGAAGGTCTTTTTCATGAATTGAAAGTGCAAGAGAATTGACCACTGACAACAAGTCACTTTCGTATTGATCCATTACCAACTTGAAATACTGCATAAACCCACTTGTTAGTGAAATATAGATAAACTACAAATCATTATACCTTGTAGAATAAGAAAAGCAAGACTGAAAAACCCTGAATTCGTACTGACACAGAAGAAACCTGCTAAAATAGTTACTTTACTCAATCGCATTGGACTGAAAACAATGTTCGCTGATGGCATCATAAGTTACATAATCACCAAAGATTATGGTAAAAGAAAGGAGTTGTCATTCATCTCATAAACAAATTGGAAACTGCAACTAAACAAATCTACTTGGCTGCAGAAGTTCTCATATACAATTTGGAATCTTTATGCATGCATCACGTGTTTACAGCTCAAAAGAGAATTTGACGGGTCCCAATTTCCTTTCAATTGCAAAGTTATATCGTGGAAGTTGAAAAGGGAGCACAAATAAAGTTTGTATAGGATAAAGGTACCGTGCTAATAAGAGATGTGACTTGTTATATTTAAAAAAAAAACATTAACTAATATAAATTTCCATGACTAAGAATCCTCAACTAGACAAAGCTAATCAAACTCAGGCATTTGACAACTCCAATCTATATGAATAATTATGAACAGCTTCTCTTGTATTCATGAAGTATATATATGAGGATGCAATGCACTATAAAAGCAAAAATATAATGAAACCACACAAATGAGCAGGATTATCTACAAATTATCATTTACGTAGCCTCTATGCTAATCCTTTTATACGCACAACTTTCTTTTGTAGAACCAAAACATGCTCATGATAAAATGTTGATTAGAATTTACAACCTTGATATGCATAAGCACCAAATTACCCTAAATCCAAAAAAAAAACAGTCAGGGTCCACCTTTTTCTAATTTGTGGTCCTTCATTTACGTGTTACTATTTCTATCATTATGACCATGAAACTCAATCACTGTTGCTGATAAATCTGAGCTCAAATACAGCACATCGCCAAAATGTCAACACCATTGGATAAAGTTAGAATTCATAAAGAAAGAATATGCCTCTTAACCAGATTGTTTTAACTTGTACTTAAATTTTAACATGTCAGCCCGAAAAGTTATCCTTCCAAAATGTCTACACCCCTTGCAACCTTATCCTGCAGTGATCTCCTTAAAAATCATTTCTTTCAGCACAAGCACAACACCACATAACCAGTAAGAACTCCTTTCAAAATGAACTATAAAACGATGTGCAATTCTTCCAAGTTGGACAGATAAATCCAAATTCAGATTAGAGAGAGAGAGAGAGACACACACATATTGGCAGAGAGAGAGAGACTGACAGAGATTTTGTCAGCAAGCTGAACGAGATCAGAGAGGGCGGAATCACTGTCACTGCTGTATCTGGAATCAGCACTGCCACTATTGCCATTCTCCAAGAAATCATTAACCATCACACCCAAATCATGCTCACTCTCGTGGCTCACACCACCTCCTCCGTTTGAATGCCTCGCCCACAATTCATTGGACGACGATGAATAAACCCTGCAGTTCATTCCACCACCTACCACTAATGCTAACACCCTTCTATTCAATTCACAAATTCTACCTCTCAAATTTCCATTATCTTCACACAAAATAAATAATTCAATCAAACAGTTCCCCAAACAAAATATTTGTTTTTAATGCTTAGTCCGAAAAAGTCTAAAAATCGTTCGGTTTCACAAATTGTTCAGAGAACACATAAAACAGGTGAAATTGAAATGAAAAACACAAATTCGAACCCCGATTGAACGAAACAACGTGTCAATCGAATTCGAAATTCCTGAATTTTATATATCTAAAAAACAATCGAACCATTTGATCCCACTAAACGAAACAAAAACATGAACTCATGCTCAGAATTGGTGATTCCCCAATCGAGAAACAGCCAACGAACAAAATCGAGGCATCCTATCAAAGAAACAAAAAAAGAAAGAAAAACACAAAAACGAATAATAAGGATAAAATTGAAAGAGGAGAGAGAAAGGAAGGAAAGAAGGAACTGGGTGAGAGAGCTCATGATGATAGTCTGTCTAGATATAAATGAAAAATGGAGGAGAAGAGAAGGAGGAGGGGTGAAAAGACGAAAAAGGGCCTGGGAAGTGTAGTTCCGTAATGGCCAAGTTTTTAACTGTTCACGAGAGATGTGTGAGAAAAGAGATAGAAGACAAGGAGGTGAATTTTGAGGAGAGAGAAAGAGAAAGTGAATGTGGACGGTGATTTCGTGCACATGCATTTATTGCTTTCCATTTATTTGCGCCACCTATAATTTGGATTTTCACACGCCGCTGCTATATTACGCCAATATTATCTATTTCATATTTTTGTACAATTATTTCTTTATAAAAAATTTTAAAATTGCTTTCAAGTATTGTTCATAAATAGATTGTGTTTTTCCTATGCTTTCAATTAATGCTCTTGATTAATATTAGACACTTTTCCGGCCAAATATTTTATCATACTTTGGAGTGACTTTTTTAAGGTACAAGAGATTAAATTTAAACATTATTTCATTTCGTGTTTGCTTTAATTATTGATTGTATAGGATAATGAATTAGCTTGAATAAATGAGATAAACTATCCATCCATTCTCATAGGTAGTCATATCACAAAATTAAGTAATATAATGACGTTTCTTTTTATATGATGGGCTCATATTTTTCAAGCAAACAAATTAATCTTGTTGATATAATATATTATCAAGGCTAATAAAGGCAAAAAAAAAAAAAAAAAACCGACCACATCTATTATTAAGTAAGAATATAGGTGTAATTTTTTAAATTTATCGAATTAAAATTTTCAAATATGACGACACTAGAATTCTGTCTCGGGTGTTATTGATATTGATATTGTGTAGTATATATTGATATCAATATTTTGACATATTATCTAATATATACGGATGTGTAACAAAATATTTTCGTCTTTGATTACATTTGATTAAATGTACCTAATTGTAGTTAAAGTGGAATCTCTATTAAAAATACATGAAAAAAATTATTCAACTAAATAATAACAGATTTTATTTTCAATTAAGCATTTTATCAAAAACCATAGTTGTATGAGAACTAAAACTTTGTCAATAACAAATCATAGTCTGGAGAAACTTTCTCCATGTTCTTTTGCTTTTGTCTAAGATTTATTGTTAACTGAGAAGACACTTTAATTAGCACTAAATGGATGAATAGTATGAAATTTATACAAATTTAAATAATCAACTGAATCATCAAATTAAACAACTATTCAAATGTATAGGATTGAATCCATTACCAAAATTTATTTATACACTGAATTTTTAATTAATTTAATTTGATAATTCGACGCAGACATTTTAATTGAAATTATCAAAGTTTTGTATACATTATATATTCATTTCGTGCTAAAATGCCATATTAATAATAATAAATAATGTAAGTTTTGTGTGTATTTATAAAAAAAAAAGAGGTGCTCATAAAGTTAAACATTAAGTATACATTGCACATTTGTCCTATTGATTTGGACTTACAAATCTGATCTTGACAAGGGGTTTGAATCTTTCAAATGATTGGGTCATGACATTGGATTTTGTTGAGAGCATTGCGTAGGAGGAGAAAATACTCTTTTTTTTTTTCTTCACAAAAACTTATATACACATCGTGTATGATCTGTGATCCATGCACCACTTCTGACCCGACCCGTCACGCGCTCATACGCGCCTACACGCGCCTCTAGGTCGCGGATAAAATCCGCTCAAATATGCTTCCAGGTATCTGACTTTTATGTTATGTTAATCATACTTTTTAGTAGTGTTAGACATATATTTTAGTTGTGTTAGACATACCTTTTAGTTATGTTAGTCATACCTTTAGTGTTATGTTAAACATACATTTTAGTAGTGTTAGACATATATTTTAGTTATGTTAGACATATATTTTGTAAGACTAGTTGTACCTTAATATTTTTTTTAGATTTAGTTAAGTATACCTTTATAAGTTTTCTGTCTCAATAAGGTGACATTTTATGTATTATAAAAAATACATTTTATAAACAATAAGGTGACCTTTATGTATACAATAAGGTGACTTTTATGTATTATTAAGAATACCTTTTTATAAACAATAAGGTGACATTTATGTATTATTGAGAATACCTTTTATAAACAGAACTAAAATGAGTCAATTATATATACAAGACATTCACATCAATAAATTCATCTTCATCAGTAGATAACTCAACTATTTCATGTGTATTTGAATGATCATCTATCATAAAACATTAAGAACACGAAATCAGATACAATTTTATATTTTTCGAACTGATAAAGATGGATTTTTAACTTTAAAAATAATAGCCTCGTATCGCGATATGGAGAAGATGAGGTCTGAGAGAAATAGAGAACGTCGTGCTTCGAGAAAGAAAGACAAAAAATGAAGAAGAAGGGGAGAAGAGATGAGAAGAAGAAGAAGAGATCGAGAAAGAAAGGCAAAAAACGAAGAAGAAGGAGAGGAGAAGAAGAAGAGAGGAGCAGCAAACCTAGCAACATGAAAGTGAAGGGAAAACAAAAAGTATATATATTTTCTATCTGGGCCGGTGGTCTGGGCCGGATCGGATAAGTATTGTACGGATCTTAAGATTTGTGCAACTGGTTCATGCCAGCCCCATTTTTTTATTTTTTTTATATATAGTTGAATCATCTCTCGGGGTTCAGGGACCATAACCCAAAATATATAGTTCATTAACTTTCAATTTAATCTATCGACATATTAAAAATCCTTTTATGATATCTACACAATAATACCGTGATTATTTGGGATATTTAGGTGTCTAAACAATTATGCATATTTTATTTGACATGTATGTCGGTCCAGAATTTCCAATATCAAGTACGTTCATTTTTTTTTAATTTGAGTTTTGTACTTTCATTTGTATAAATTGGGTATTGAGAATTTTTTGTTGTTTAAAGTTGTGTTCTCGTATGTTGTTTAAAGTTGTGTTCTCGTACTTTCATGTATATATAAATGAAATTATGTTGAATCCTAATTATTGGAGAGATCACACTACGTCACCATCTTTGCATGGTTACTGTTCATCTTCTTTGTAATTATTTCTTTGTGCAAGTTAGTTATCAAATGCCATGTCAGCTCTTAGTTTGTTAGGTGATTAGTTTATGTGGTTAATCTGTTAGCTTAGATAGCTTGAAGAACACACACTCTCTCTACATATATGAGTTGTATCTTCTCTTCTCATTAATGGAAAATTACATTTCTTCTCTCTGTCGGTCCTAAACGTCTCAAGTGGTGAGAGGTTCAGAGGAGGTGAATGAACCTCTATCAATTTTGCAAACTGTTAAAAAACTTTTCTTTATAACAGGTTCCTGACCTAAGGGCAATAACCTATCTCAAATCAGCAACCTGGCTCTAAGCTCAATCAGGTTACTGACTCGGTATCAGAATGCAGTGCAACGGAATAAACTACGATAGGGTTTCTTTTTTTAGTGCAAACCGGTTTTTCTTTTCAAACATGATTTTAGCAAAGTCTTTTCCTCAAAATTCTTATGATGTATACAACAGTATAGATATGCAAGATAAGGTAGATGCAGCATACAATCAAAGCATGTAAACACATTTTGCTTATAGTGGTTCGAAGGTGGTGTAAGCCTTCTACATCCACTATATTCCTTCACAAGGAGGAACTTCGTTAGGTTAGTTCGATTTACAAGCCTTACTTTACAAACCTTTTCCTAACAAGCTACGCCTACTAGAGTCCCAGACTCTAGTCGAAGGCCACAACCCACAATGGGTACAATCCCACAAAGGGAAAATAGTCTATTTCTAGACTACACACTTAGCAAGGATCTAATCCTCTCAACTAAATTACACCATAAACAACCTAGCGCACACAACACAATGGTTAAAAGAAAATAAAAGGTTCTTCAACTGGTGTGGAATAGTCTTGATCTTTGATAGCTCCAATGTTGTTGTTGACTACTTCTAGAAGATTGGGTGGCTGAACATGGATAAGCTTGAGAAGCTTTGGAATATATCTGATTTTTCTCTCGACTCTGCTCAACAATTGTCTTCAATCAGCCACACCTTCTATTTATAGATCTTGAGAATCTATCCGTTGAGAAGTATCCGTTGAAGAGAGATCCTTCTCCTTTTTGAATATAAGCTTGATCTTCAAGATCTTTTTTGTGGTCGCATTAAATGCATCTGAGCTGCTCCTGACATGAGCATTTAATGCACCCACTATTTGCCTCTGGACCTTTCTGACATTCCTGCTGACATGTCAAGTCGGTATGGGTTCATGGCTGAAGTTCATGTAGCAGCTTTTTGATGTCAGTTAACCGTGTTCTTCTTCATACTGCATGATCTGCCTGATGCTGCTACTTGCTGTCTTAGGCTTGCTGCTTCCGTTGGCTTACTGCTTCTTGTATGCTGCTGGCAGTTTTCTGTTTGTAACTCTCAGTTTTCTTTGTGCAGCTATTAGCATGTTGTTTCCTACAGCTTGCTACTTCCTTGTATACTGCTTGCAACTTTCTACTTGTAGCTCTCAATTTCCTTTGTGCAGCTTTTAGCATGTTATTTTCTACAGCTTGCTATTTGTTACTTGCAGCATCTTATCTGCTCCAAATGCAGATACTCCTTTCACCTTATTATTTCCTACAATTTGTTGACTCTTAGAAGATGTATTCTTACTTCTTCTAAGGTTGGTTTTCCTTAACACTTGGAAAACCATTACATGATCTTTTCTCTCACGATCATGTAGATAATATGGAAACTAGGTACTGACATTCCTAAGCAAACTGATTTTGTCTCATCATTATAACTACTGAAATATCCCAACATTCTACATGGAGATGAAGATAGCATTCATGAAGAATTTGTACTGGATGCTGATGGATCGCGTCGCCGAAGTGCAGAGTTTGTTGTGTGGATTCGCAAAGATCAATTCCTGAAAAGCTGGCTTCTAAGCTCCATCTCTGAGTCAATACTTGAATTTGTTAGTCGTTTCACTATTTCAAAGAAATATGGCATGCACTTGAACAACTCTTTCGTTCTCAATCCAAAGCTTGTATTATGAATCTTCGTTTTCAGCTGCAAACACTGAAGAAATGAGATATATTGATCTCTGAATATGTGATGCAAATGCAGAATTTGGCGGATCAAGTGAGGACTGCTGGTCAAGTTATGAGTGATAATGATCTGGTATTGTATGTTTTAGAAGGTTTGAGATCCGAGTATGATAGTGTTGTGGTCAATCTTACCCCTAGAAATGAGTTATTATCTTTGGCAGATGTACAATTTATTCTGCAAACACATGAGATGTGACTGGCTCAACAATCCTCTATTGTTGCTAATATTGTTACCATTGTTCCAAGTTCTCATTATGATGCTGCTCATGGCTCAGTTGATCGATCTTGTGGAGGATATTCACCAAGAGGATGAGGTCGTAGCCGATTTAATTGAGGAGGTTGAGTTGTATGTCAAATCTGTGGGAAGAATAACCATGTTGCCATTAAATGTTTCAAGCGCTTTCATGTCACTTTCCAAGGACTGGAGAATTCTACTCAGTCTCCTCAAGCCAATCTATTGAATACTGCATGTTGACGTCAGATTTTATAGAGCACGAAATCCTAGCCTAACACCAAAAATATCGATCCGGCTCAAAGAAATCGAACCGAATAAAAAATATGAAAAATCAAATAAAATAAGAAAAATACTGTACTCGGTGCCTACTCGGGGAAATTTATTCGGCTTGTTCTGGCCGGTCAGTTTTGGCCGAACAGAACGTTTTTTATATAAGAATTGAGAGTAAAGATCTCTCTAAATGTTTGAATACAATGATTTCCGGATCTAGAATTCAATCAAGTTCAATGATAATTGAGGCTCTATTTATTGACTAAATGTAATGATATGAAACTTGGTAATTAAGACTTAAATCCCCCGATTTTAGGATTTAGATAAAGAAAAATCGGGTAAAAATCAATCTAAATCGGATATGATTTGATCTTGATTTGTTTCCCTACTTGAAGACTCCTTCTTGAAATAAACTAAATCTTTCCTGCTCTCCTTGTGATGATGGCCTCAATTTCTGGCCTTCTACCTGATCCCCATAAATGACTTGGCCATGGATCATGCTAGGCCAAGCCGAGTTAGTTCTGGTCGGTTCTGGCCTTCTGACCGGTTCGGTCTCCACTTGGGCCGGTTCTGGTCTTCTGGCCGGTTCGGATTAGTTTTGGCCTTCTAGCCAGTACAGTCTTCTCTCAAGCCAATTATGGACTTCTGGTCGGTCCGGTCTTCTCTTGAGCCGGCTCTGGCTTTCTAGCTTTCTATTTGATCTCTAGGAATGCCTTGAGCAATAACATTTTTGGACCATACCAATTACAGTACTTGAACTCAGATCAATCGCGAGCTGAACCTAGCAACCGATTGGACATGGCCACAGACACTTTTGGACCATACCAATTACAGTACTTGGACTCGATCCTAGTCGGATCGGACCCCGGTGGCTTGGTGCCCGAGCGGATCGGTCCTGGCCGGGTCGGACCCCGATGGCTCGGTGTTTAGCCAACTCGGTCCTGGCCGGGTCGGATCCAACGACTCGTCGTCTGTCTGGCTCGGTCCTAGTTGGGTTGGCCCTCGGTGGCTCGACGTTTGACCGGGTCGGTTTGGTAGGGGCCCAACACTGCAAATACTCAAACTCGGGCTCCACATCCTGGCCATCCACTTATGTATGACAATGGAATCTTTAATAAATCCTTTGATTGGATTATTGATAGTGGAGCAACACACCATGTTACCTCACCTTTGGAGAATCTTCACTTGCAGTCTCCTTATTAGGGTGAGCAACGACTAGTTGTTGGTAATGGCTCATCTCTCTCTATCTCTCATACTGGTTCTACTTCTATTCTTTTTCTATCTTGTTCAAGTATACATCTAAAAAATGATCTATTTGTTCCTGATATTACCAAAAACCTTTTAAGTATTTTTCAATATCTGAAAGATAATGCTACTTTTATTGAATTTCATCATTTTTGCTGTTTTGTTAAAGATCTGAAGTCCCACACAATTTTGTTGAAATGAGTACTTAAGGATGGACGGTACCATCTTAACCTTACTCATTTTTATTCCTTTTTACCATCTCATACTATGTTGATTACTTCTTCTAATAAAGTTGTTTCCGAACAAGAGTCTTCATGTAATTCTTCTAGGTTGTTAGCCTTATGACATCATCGATTAGATCATCCATGAATGCTACTCTAAAACAAGATCTTCATTCAATAAATGTTTCTTGTTCTAACTCTACATTGTTTTGTGATGCATGCAAGATAAGTAAAATTCATCAAATGCACTTTCATTCTGTCTTGCACACTACATCTCAACCTTTAGAACTTGTTCATTGTGATGTTTGGGGACCTTTATCTTCTATTTCAACTGATGGATATAAGTATTATGTTCAATTTGTTCATGATTTCACCAAATTTTCATGGATTTATCCTCTTCAAGTCAAATCTAATGTTGCTCTCATATTTAAAAAGTTTATGCCTCTTGTTGAAAGATTGTTTAACACTAAACTTAAGGCTTTACAATGTGACATGAGAGGTGAATTTAAAGTGTTATCCTCATTTCTTTTAAATATTGGAGTTACACTTAGATATTCTTGTCCTTATACACATCAACAAAATGGTCTTGTTGAAAGAAAATATCAACATGTTACTAAAATTAGCTTAACAATGTTAAAACAAGCTTCTCTTCCTCTTAAGTTATGGTGGGATGCATTTCAAACGGTTGTGTTCTTGATTAATATGCTTCCTACTTCTATTATTCATGACAAATCTTCTTCAAATTATATCACAAAGAACCCGATTATCACTTTTTAAAATCTTTTGGTTGTGCATGTTTTCCATACTTAAGACCATATAATCAATAGAAACTTCAATTTCGAAGTCACAAATGTGTGTTTTTTGGATATAGTATATCTCACAAGGGTTATAAATGTCTGCATCCTAGTGGAAGAATTTACATTGTTAGAACTGTTGCATTTAATGAATCTGAGTTTCCTTTTACTAGTATTATTCCCACATCACAATGCTCTTCTATACATACACATACCATTTCTTCTCTTCTTATTCTTTCATCTCCTCCATCACCACCTTTGCATGGTACATCAACATCATCAAGTTTGGGTGGCAGTTCATCTTTAAGTGCTTCTTCACCAAGCACTTCTTCTACTCATACTATTCCAACTCCAAATATCTCTTTTCTGTCCCTATACAACCTTCTACTGTTCCATCTAGATCTTATGTATCATCTTCTATACATCCTATGATCATAAGATTTTAAAAATGGTATGTACAAACCAAAAATCTTTACTGTCAATCTTACCAATCAAGAGCCTGTTACTGTCAATGAAGCCTTAGCTTGCCCACATTGGAAACTTGCTATGGAAGATGAATTCAAAGCTTTGCAACATAATAATACATGAGAGTTGGTCTCTTGTCCATCTGATATTAATCCAATTTCAAATAAGTGGGTGTTTAGGATAAAAGAGAAATCTTGATGGTAGTATTAATAAGTATAAAGCTAGTTTGGTGGCAAGGGGTTTTGAGCAGAATATGTGTCTTGATTTCTTTGACACATTTAGCCCTGTTATCAAACTTCTCACTATCAGATTAGTGTTTACTCTGGCAGTCACTAAAAGACGAAAAATTCAACAAGTAGATGTGAACAATGTCTTCCTCAATGGTGATTTGAAAGAAGTGGCTTATATGAGTCAGCCTGAAGGTTTCATTGATGCCACTGATCCTTCTCATGTTTGCAGATTAGTGAACCCTTTATGTATTAAAACAGGCCCCAAAGCTTGGTATGATCAACTCAAAGGATATCTCATCTTCCTTGGATTACAGAAATCGGTTTCTGACAGCTCTCTTTTTTATTCTCATGTTGGTAGCAATCATTTACTTGTTCTTGTCTATGTTGATGACATATTAGTTACTGGTGATGATTCAAGCATGGTTTTAGAGCTTATTCACAAGCTCAATTCTATATTCTCTCTTAAACATCTTGGTGAAGTGAGTTATTTTCTTGGCACAGAAGCTCATCGAAGTTCTCATGGTATTCATTTGTCTCAAACTAAGTATGTCAGAGATATTCTTCATACTGCAGGATTATCTCAGTGTAAACCAAGTCTCACACCTTATCTTGCTGGTTAGAAGTCGTCATTACATGATAGTCTTTTATTTGATCACCCCTCTTTATATAGAAGTGTTGTTGGTAGTCTGCAATACTTAACACTCACTAGATCAAATATTGTTTTCATGGTCAATAAGCTGAGTTAATTTTTTCATCAACCTACTACCAAACACTAGCTAGCATGCAAAAGGGTCCTCCGATACTTGCAGGCTCTCCTCACTCTAGTATTCTATTTAAACTAGTGTCTTGAATGGTTTTACAAGGATATACTAATGCAGACTTTGCTAGCAACATCAATGATCGAAGAAGTACCAGTAGCTACTGCATCTTTCTTGGCTCCAATCTTCTCACTTGGAGCAGCAAAAAGCAACATGTAGTAGCTCGTAGGAGTACTGAAGCTGAGTATCGATCCTTAACCTTGGCAACAACTGATCTTCTCTGGCTTAAAAGTTTGTTTGCTAAGTTGTGCATTTCTCTGGAGCATCCAACTTTACTCTGGTGTGATAACATGGGGGCCATCAAGCTTGCTTTCAATCCTGCATTTCATGCTCGTACCAAACACATTGATGTTGTTGTTCATTTCTTGCGAGAAAAAGTTCAAAATCATGATCTTGACATTCGATTTGTTCCCTCTGAACACCGACTTGCTGATGTTCTTACCAAGTCCCTTTCAACCAATCGATTCCATACTCTTATTTCCAAACTTTTCCTTGTTGAGGATTCGGGTTAGCAACACATCGGAGCGTATAGGAGATCACACTATATCACCACCTTTGCATGGTTACTATTCATCTTATTTGTAATTATTTCTTGAGGAAAGTATCCATTATACCATGAAAAATATAATGTTATACATGTTATACCATCAAATTTAGTTTTAGGACACTTTCTACCACAAAATATAATTTTGATGCACTTTCTACCACTTTTTTAGTCCAAGTCAATGGAGAATAGTTCTTCGATTTGACAAGTAAATAGTATTGAATTAATTTGTTCCAAACAATTGATTGAGGGTGACACGTGTATTAATAGGGTTGCAAGTATTAATTTGGTCATGCCACTATTACACCAAATTTTTTGTTTTTTTTGTTCTCATTATTTATTATTTTGTTCATTGCATTTGTCCATGCAGTGTATTAATTTCATTTTAAGGACTATGAGTTACTATTACACAATTATGTTTTTGTTTTTTTCTTCTCATTATTTACTGTGAATTCACTTTATACTGTGAATTCACATGTAATTTTCCTGTGAATTCCGTGTATATATAGGTTGATAATTCAGACAGATAAAACAATATTTTCTCAAAAGATACACTTTAAAAAAAATTCGACATTTTGGCACTTGGAAGATTGGAACAATTATCGTTGAACTAAGAAAAGGTATGTTTCTAACCCATTTTTTTGAGTATTAGTTGAACAAACGGAGGGTTAATGTCATCGCACTCAATTCATTAAACTTAGATTATTACGGATTCGGGTTAATTTGTTTTAATATATGCTTGAATTCATGTTTGTCATGGTTAAACGGGTTTAATATTGCATTTGATAGGATTAATTTGTTTGAATATGTGTTTGAATTCATGTTTGAAATGGTTAAACGGGAATCATGGACGTTTGACACTCTAAATTTCGAATTTTATAGGGTTAAACGTGAATTTTGTAAAAAACAGAACATTATAAAATTCGAAATTTATAGTGTTAAACGTGAATTTTCAAAATTTCACGTTTAACCCTATAAAAATCGAATTTTATAGCGTTAAACGTGAATTTTGAAAAATACACGTTTAAACGTGAATTTTCTAAAATTCACGTTCGCGCGCGCCCGACGTGTGCAGGGTGCCCGGCGCGCCCGCCAACCCGATGGGGGACGGGTGCACGGCGCGCGCGCCCGACGGGTGACGGGTGCTCAGTTTGCGCGCGCCCGGTGGGTGGCTGGGAGCTGTGCAAACGCGCACGACGGGTGATGGGCCGTGCGTGCTTGCGTAAACGTGAATTTTCTGGGTTAAACGTGAATTTTCAAAATTTCACGTTTAACCCTATAAATATCGAATTTTATAGGGTTAAATATGAATTTTAGAAAATGCACGTTTAACCCTATAAAATTCGATATTTATAGGGTTAAACGTGAAATTTTGAAAATTCACGTTTAAAACTATAAATTCACTTTTACGCAAGCACGCAGGGCGCGTCACCCATCATGCGCGTTTGCATAGCTCCCAGCCACCCGCCGGGCGCGCGCGCACTGAGCACCCATCACCTGTCGCGTGCGCGCGCCTGACACCCGTCACCCGTCGGGCGCGCGCGCGCGCGTCGGGTACCCGTCCCCTGTCGGGTTGGCGTGCACGCCGGGCACCCGTCACCAGTCGTTGGCGTGCGTACCTGGCACCCGTCTCCCGTCGGGTTGGCGCGCGCGCTAGTCACCCGTCGTTGGCGCGCGCACCTAGCACCCGTCTCCCGTCGGGTTGGCGCGCGCGCCGGTCACCCGTGACTCGTCGGCTGGGCGCGCGCGTCGGGCACCCGTCACCCGTCGGGGATTCGTGTGCGCCGGGCATCATATTATTGTTTAAAAATATATTAAAATCAGATCTTATATTTTATCATTGCACCTAATTTTTTTTTAATAATTGATTTTAGATTTATTATTTAAATAATTTATTCTTTTATTAGTGGAAAATCAAGTTTATATGTTTTTTTATTTTATTTGTTATTTATTATGTGTTTCATAATACTCACAATATGTATTATTTTTGCAGTATCCACTAAAAAATGACTATCGAAGTTATTGTATGGTATGGAGGCTACTGGGAAGGTTTAGAATACAACGATGGATTTCAAGAGGTCATTCACCTTCGTGAAAGAACCCTATTTGATTTAACTTACAAAATTCACGAAGTTTTGGGCAAGGACTTGATACAGTGGGAATATGTGATTCACTCACTAATTGAAAGTGAAGGAAGGGTCAGGAAGATGAAAATAAAGAGTACAACAGTTTTGCAACAAATATTGTCAATGATTGATGACGCTCTTGTTGTTTTTGTTACTTTGAAGAGGATGAACGTTGGAGTATCCGATGTAGTCGGGGCTCAAGAGCCTGAAAATACACCCCTTGGAGTTGGAACATCTTATCCCCAACATCCGGAACACCATATCACTACGCACCTCACGGGACATAAGTGCATGCAGAAAGCTCTTCGAACTGTCCCGCTCGGTCTCCCAACGCAAAAAATGGCCAAAACAAGTCCGCTCAAAATCAGCCACACAATCAGATCTGGTACTCAGTATGGTTTTCTTTAGATAGCCGAGTACTCTAACACGAGTGTATGAATTAATGTATGCCTGTTGTGTCTGAAAATCCAGACGTACCCAAGCAACCTGAAAAAGAAACAAAAATTGTTCACATTAAAAAACACAATAATATACAGATTGAAAGTAGATATGCGAATTATTGTATTACATTTGGCCAAAAAAAATGAATATATGAGACAGTTTCAATTAACCTGTTTTAGTTATTCAAATGCCATCAAGTTGGACCCAATCAAAAAAATTAGTAAACAAGGCTCCAGGGAAAATTACTGTTGTGATTAAGTCACGTAGTCCTTGTGATTATGTTGTTGTACTTATTAAAGTGGAAAATTTACAACAATGTAATCTATTATTTATGTAATACGGATCACGAAATCATTCGACGTTGATTGTTGATTATTAAAACGCGATTATAAAAATTGAATAAAAATATTTAACGGGAGTTGAGATATTATGTTGGTATACGCATTGAAACGGGTGGATCTTTTCTTGATAATCTACCTAATATTTAAGATGGATTAGGAAATTATTTGATAATAATATGTGATCATTAAATGCAGATGACAAAAATTATATTACACATTTTAACAGGGATAAGGATATTATTATGTTGCCTTAATTATGAAATTAGGGTTATTAAAGTGGATTTGGTCAAAATTAGGTAATCTATTGTTTATTTAATACGGATCACAAAATCATTCGACGTTAATTGTTGATTATTAAAACGCGATTATAAAAATTTAATCATACTATTTAACAGGAGTTGACATATTATGTTGGTATAATTACGAAACGGGTAGTTCTTATTTCTATAATCTACTCAACATTTTTGAATAATCTATCTATAATTTGGTAATAATTGTTTATTATTAAACGGAGATTCCAAAAATTATAATACATATTTAACGGAGATTAGGATATTATTATGTTGCCTTAATTATAAAATTAGGGTTATTAAAGTGGATTAGTGAAATTAAGTAATCTATTATTTATTTAATAAGGATCGGGAAATTATTTGACATTAATTGTTGATTATTAAACTGCGATTATAAAAATTATTAGAAGGGTATTATTTAAAAATTAAGTTTTAATTATTAAACTAGGATTAATAAATTTTTTAAACAGGATTATTACCATGTTAAGCGCGCGCGACGGGTGTCGGGGACAGCACGGCGCGCGCGCGACGGGTGCCGTGAACAACACGGCACGCGCACCCGACGGGTGCCGTGGGCGCACGGCGAGCGTGCACGACGGGTGCCGGGAACACACTGCGCGCGCGCCCCCGACGGGTGCCGTGGGCGCACGGCGAGCGCGCACGACGGGTGCCGGGAACACATTGCTCGCGCGCGGCCGACGGGTGCCGTGGGCGCACGGCGAGCGCGCACGACGGGTGCCGGGAACACACTGCGCGCGCGCACTCCCGACGGGTGCCGTGGACGCACGGCGCGCTACGACGGGTGCTGGGAACAACACTGCACGCGCGCATGACGGGTGTCGGGAAAAACGATGCGCGCACGCGCCCGCCGGATGTCGGGAACAGGCTGCGCACGCGCGCCCGACGGGTGCCGGGAAAAAGACTGCGCGCGCGTGCCCGCCCGACGGGTGCCGGGAAGAACACTGCGCGCGCAACACGAATGACGGGGCACGGTGCGCGCGCTGGGCGGTAAACGTGAATTAATTTTGGCCGCTAAACGTGAATAAAATTTTTGGGTGTTAAACGTGATTTTTCCAGAAAAATCACGTTTAACATTGTAATTTCGAAATTCACAGTGTTAAACGTGATTTTTCGAAAAATCACGTTTAACACCCAAAAAATTTAAAAATTTAACTGTTAAACGTGATTTTTCTGGAAAAATCACGTTTAACGCCCAAAATTTCGAAATTGTACTATCGAACCAGATTTTTCCAAAAATAAAGTTTAGCAATGTCAAATTCGAAATTTACAGTCTTAAAGGTCGATATGCCCGTTTAATCCTTCAAAACATTAATTCAAGCAAATATTCAATCAAATTAACCCTATCAAATGCAAAATTAAACCCCTAAAACCATTCAAAACATGAATTCTATTAAAACAAAGTAACCCTAATACTATGTGAATAATTTAGGTTTAAACGTGATTTCAAATCCACGTTTAACCCTCCATTTGTTCAACTAACACTCAACAAAATTGCAAATTCAACAGTTGGCCAACAAATTCAACCAAATTGCAACATATTCTCAAGAAATTTCAAGAAATTCGAAGCTTAAATCAAAAAATTTCTGAAAAATAAACCAAGTAAATCACTAACCTCTCCTTCCTGGTTCGACATCTTCGTGTTAAACGTGAATTTTCAGCAAAAAATCAAAAATTTAACCGTGGATTAGGAGGTGAATTTTTCAGTTTTTTACTTTGGGAAAATTGGGGAAAAAATCGGCTGCAAATTCGAAGGGTAGGGTTTGGGTTTGGTTGTTGACATGGAGGTGAGAGAAAATGTTTTTTGGACCAAGATTCCCTTTGATCAAAAAGGTTATTATTGAGTAATAATTGTGGTCATCAAGTCAATGAAAAAATGTGGTATTTTTTGACACAAATTTAAATTTGATGGTATAAACTATCCCACTTTTATTTTTTATGGTATAAAAATGTCAAATTTATTTTTGGTGATATTTTTTATCATACATTATATTTTTTGTGGTATATTGGGTTGGGGTCCCTTATTTCTTTGTGCAAGTTAGTTTTCAAATGCCATGTCAGCTTTTAGTTTGTTAGGTGATTAGTTTGTGTGGTTAATCTGTTAGCTTAGATAGCTTGAAAAACAATTCTCTCTATATATGAGTTGTATCTTCTCTTCTCATTAATAGGAAATTACATTTCTTCTCTCTTTCATTAAGTTTCAACACATATAATTAATGATAGACATATACATGTTTGTGAAACCAGTAAATATCATATAATATGATAAGCGTTAATCAAAACGAGCTTATATATATATTATCTTAATCATACTGTTAAGCTAATGAATTCAAATAAGTTACATCATTTTTCAATCAACATACACTTTAAATGAAAATAGAATACATATGATATACATTCAAAATAGTATGAATATCTCTTGTTCGTTCTGTGAATATAATTATATAAGAGAGA